>OZ026557.1:2862500-3027500 GCA_964020155.1 Chondrilla cf. caribensis | reverse complement strand
TTTTCAAACAAGATTGCTAGTGCTAGAGCAATTTGCGATTCCAAAGAAGCATAGTTGTCGTTCTTTTTGGCCCAAACACAACACAAAACCCTATCTAGTACACGGGTCCAAAACTTTTGTCCTGGTTGATATCGGCCTAACCTAGTACTACTGTATCGGACTGACAAAGACCTGCTTACGACATGTATGTGATTGGTGATAGGGCTTGCTGCTATTCGTCTTTTCTTATGTTCCCGGTAGAAACTAGTAGTTCCACAGCACCCAAGGGGGTCCATGAATGCCACAAACAGGATGAACATGAGAAGAAGACTGATCCCGTAGCAAAAGTTGAAACCTTTAACACCATTATGGATTCGGTCAACCACTTCATCTGGACACTCCCTACTCCCACTGATCCACCTATTGACTGAAATCAAGGACATTCCTACACACCACTGCAGGACTTCTACGACAAAGAGGACACATCGTATTCCAATGAACACCGGGATTAATTTTCGTGGATCTTTACTGCGTCCAATTCCCTAATGCAATCACAATTAAGAACAGGTGAGATACGTAGGTACATGCAAGTGAAGCTGAACATACAATTTCATTCTGCGCAATATGTACGTAAACTCCCTCTGTCCTGGTCTGCTATATTATATATAAATAAATAATATACAAATATATATATATATAATATTTACAGTGGAACTGTCTTGTAACGAACTCCTTTACATACTCCAATGAAAGACAAAGATATTTGATTTACTCAAAAATGGGATGATTGATACATTGATCACGAAGATCATGTCAGTTCTTGTACAAATTCTGGACTCCCAAACACCTCCAAACTGACCTTCATGGTTCTTTCATTGAGGATGGGACCTTTAGCGCTTTCCAGAAATATAAGCGTCTCGGAAATGGTGACCAGTATGTGCACCAAGAGTTGGGAGAAGAGGTAGGTGATGAAGATAGCCTTGGGGGAGGGAGTACAGTTCAGGACATAAGTGTATACTATCAATGCCACATCTCCTCCAATCCTGTGTAGCAATCAATAGTGAGACCATTGCATGGTGTTTCAACCCTCTATTATGCATCATAACATTGTGCATGCATGGAAATATACCGGAATATGGAAAATCAGGTACAATACATATTATTTTGTTAATCCCCCATATATTCACAAAACATTACTATCTCCAATCATTTTGAGTACAAATTCATTTTTAAGCATAGTAATGATTTGGGTAATGCATTTCGTCCTATATTATGAATTATGGTAGACTATAATAATGAGAATTCTCTACAAGATATCCATGGATGCAGGCAAGTTGATATAGCAGAGTATGTTCATGAGATGCATTCACAGATTAGGCTGACAGATAATGAAACACACTAGATTATAATATAGGACACTGTAATTGTCTCAATTACACAAGACACATACATGGATTACCATCACCATGGTTCGTGTAGACACATACACGGTCAGTAAGCGTGGAGACCCAGTTCACACTCGGGTTAATCGTCCCAGACACAAAGACGTATCATACGATGAAAAATACCCGGGGGGGGACTCACAAAACTAACCATATCAGGTGGAGAAGCAACGACACCAGGGCGGGCAAGACAAAGTCATTGCTAGCAATGGCCCATTTCTTCATACAGAAGCGCAGAGCTGGCATCACGTCCACTGTTCGGCCGTCGTACGTTCAGACACTGCCAAAGCTCGAGATCGCCACCCCGCCGTCCCGAACAGAGAAGGTGAGAAATAATTAACTTCATGGTGCTACTATAGACACTCTTTACCGCAAATTAATGTTAAAACACTCTAAAATTCGGACACCTAGCTACTTAATAGCGCGCCAATCGATTCATTATCAGGACGCCATTGTCTCGGTCACGTGGCTTGTGTTGTAGCATAGACACTCTAAACTACGTAACCGTACGTAGTTTAGAGTGTCTATGGTTGTAGCCTTCAAATTCAGTACACACAAGTCAAATCAAATGATTACTTTAATTGGGTGCAAAACTCATAGTATACGTATAATATAACCATATGGACTTCACATTCTACCCAATATAAGTGGATGGGTGACGTTTCTTACTATATTGGAAACGTGCATGCTTACATTCAACTTATCCTATCATTGCACACGTATGGAGTGCATGTTTTTGACCATTGGTTGTTGTGTTGGTCACTGAAATGTAGCTCATGAGCAAAACTTTAAAGAACAAAAGTGGGCCCAGATGTGAAAGCGGGTTATTGGTTCATATATAACCAGTCTTCCCCACTACTGCATTATAGAAACCATTCAGGTTGAATGCATATGTACAGCAGCACATATATACTGCCATGCTGAGAGTTTGAGACTGCCAGGAGTACTGCAGTTTCCTGAATCATGGTCCATATCTTCATTAGCATAATAAATGGTGCGATATTATAGTTATGGAGTTATGTAATTAGTGAATCACCAGCAATTCCTGTACATAATTAACCTGCCATGTTTATTGTGTAGTTTTTCCACTGTTAAAATTGCTGAAGAATTATAGAACAGTCATTATTGTGTAGTTCAATCCCTTCAAATATATTTCGTCAGCCACCATTGTAAGTATATTATAATAATATCGTGCCACCAAGCCATATACACACACAGCTGTGAATGGCAAAAAAGTAACAGCCATGGCACATATTGCACACAAGATGAAATTGAAAAACCTAGTGAATAGGACAGAGTGTACATGTACGAGGGTTGAATAAAATTACATTGATTTTCTTTCAAGTCTTTCTTCCTGTTATTAATTATTATACCAATCAATTGCAATATATTATACAATATGAAAATTTCGTCACTGATAGGGAAGATAGGCATAGTATAATAACAAGAGAATGATCGATGAATCTGTTTAGGAATTTGCATGATTGTACATGTATTATAAAAACATGCATGAGAGATATCTACACAATGAAGGCATTAATCTATTAGCTATAGGCAGGTATGTAAGTGTATAGGCCAATCAATGTTCTTCCAGATGCAGACATGGTGAAACTAATAAGCCTACTATTCCGATGTGGGTTTCTTTCCCAGGTATACACCCATGTGTCTACAATGAAAATGCATCTGATTCAACAAACATTACGTCTCTACTCCTGCAACATATACGTACACAGTACATAACATGTATACTGCATGTTGCAGGAGTTGTCATGAGTGCACACAATATATTATATACAGGCATGTACATGTATCAAGTCTGAAAGTTTCCTGCATAAATAATATACACAAGGATATAATTATTACAGAGGAATTAAAAATGATGAGAATACATTACATACATACAATTGCCATCATGATACTGACAACAACATGTTCACTTTCATCAAAGCTTCAAACTCATTAACATGAACAACTGGAACATAAAACTGAATATTGTACGTAACGATCGACTACAAACGTTTTGATATCAACATGTTACTTCTCCTAAGCCCACTCCCATGGCTACAGCACTCTCTGGTTTGGTGCCAAATGACTTGAAGTTTGACTGGGACAGTCGCTTGTATCCTTCACGAATATCTCTTCTTCTTTTGTGTTCCGAATCCATTTCGAAAGTGTAGTTTGAAGGAAACCATCCACATTCCAAATTCCTCATGTTTTCGCCATAATACCAACCTGCGTACAAAGAAATGCAGTGAACACTTAGGCTAGTCCAGTTGGCTAAAGAGACAATGGTAGCATAGTAAGGCAGAATAAGTCTAACGTGGCATATGAGGGTATACATATTGGCATTATGCACGTAAGTATGTGCATATTATGTTGAAGTGGATGAGTATTGTCTATGTTGCCATACGTATCGATGTATGAGACAACATGAGGACTGATTACAGCAGTTTATCTCAAACTATATATGTGCCATCAGTAAGCATATTATTCTCTCTTATCTAGTAAAACACCAGATGTATATGTATAGTAATATGTATATGTATGTATGTACTGCTAGGTGTATTGTCTGAAACAGTAACACACCATCAGCCATTTTCTTGAACACTCGGATAACATCGCCAACCATGAGGCATAGCTCATCCGGCTGTTGTGGGAGGTAATCGAAGAGAGCTCGAAATTGAGGAAGATCTGTAGAGAGAAAATGACACAAGACCATAACATCAGGAACCTAACACAAGGGGGATGTGGTTATCCCAGCAGTCCTAACACAAGGGGGATGTGGTTATCCCAGTAATCCTAACACAAAGAGCAATTAAATTGAATTGATTCGATCCATACATAGCATAAAGTAAAATACATGCATGCAAGGAAATATAACAGAGCGCATTTATTCTCACTGCCTGGTGGAGTGAATGCAGGAGCAGTACTGTTAATACCAACAGAGGTACCGTTTCCAAATGCATGTACACATGTACATATGTATATATTAAGACATATTATGTATGTATAACCACCATGAAAACACCCACAACAAGAAAAAAAATCTTGTAGCTTTGGATAACAATATTTACGTCACAGACAGCAATTAGTGTGCATCTGCAGGTACCCTGCCACATATTCAAAGGTGAATACATCCCGTAGTTGAGGGTAAACACCCCCCATATTTGAACATATACATATCCCATGTTTGAAAATAAACTATCACACATTTGATAGTCAACCTACCCCAGATTTCATAAGTAGTATTTCCATGTGTGTCTGATTCTGGAGGATTCAGAGCATCAATCCACCGAACCATTTCCGTCCTACAAAATGGATAGGAGCACACACAATAGCTTGAAACCCTCAGACACTAGTAAATGTACATACGTACATAGCAACACTGTAGTAGTAGTAGTAGTAGTAGAATGTTAACTGGAATATAGTCCTACATCCATCCTTATATCACCCAGCAGTACATGTAGGACACATTGCAGATTTGATGATGTACAAATCACAAATGAAGACAATAGAGGAACATGCCACACCCATTCCAACGCCCAAGATGGTGCACTATTAACAACAGCTTGTACTAATGCACACCTACCTATGTACATGAGTACACATGTTAGGATACATGGCTTCATAGAACAAGCTACGTTCGTACAGGTCAATAAACCCAATAGACCTCATCAACCTCCATTGCATAGTACGTAGGTGCACTTGAGAAATGACTCAAGGACATTTGTTCTATATCTGCCCCCCCTTCATACCCATCCATGTATATATGCATCGAGAGCCCAATCATGCGGCCAAACAGAAAAGCCACAGGTTTTCTAAAATTATCCACAAAACTGCAAAGGAAAGGAGCTAACTGACTGAGAATGTGTGATACCAGGCCACATCCAGTAAAACCCTCAACAAGTTGAAGCACTTGATTGCTTACATAGGCCTCCCATATGCTAGGGGTGATATGTGAATATCTGGTAGTAATATTATACCAAACTCACTCATTCTGTGCAGCAAACAGGTATGAAGCCCTGTTCTTTTCACTGTTTTCCAGAATGCTGGTGAGGAAGGCATACTTGGCTTTGGCCTGTGACACCACCCACAACGCAAGCATCTGGTCTCCAACAAGAGTGTCCTCAAAGCTCTTGGGATAGGCAACGTTGGGATGGCAGGGGATGGGTTCACAGTGCACCAGTGACTTGATGCCATGGTCCAGTACAGAATACATGGTGGATCGACCACCAAATCTTGGCATACTGTATGTGATGAAAAGACATAGCCATAATCCACACACAATGGATTACATACGTACGTACATATGCACATACAGTAGCTACCTGATACAGGGGCATACATACGTATGTATATGTGCACACTAAGCAGATATGTGGTAGAATGGTATACATTAAACATACAGTAAACATACTAGCTACCTACACATACATAAAAATGCATAGGGGAACTTGAAAATGAATCCCTGAGAGTAGTAGTATACTTCCATCAGTTGGAAGTCATATCATGAAGAGACAAAATTACATTGGCAGATCAAAGGCATCCAAAGTAAACTTCCTATCGAAATCAAATTCCTCTTGGATAGTCTCTTGTTACATAGCAACAATCAATATACATCCAGAAATATAATAGAAAGGAATAATGTTCAATCAGGGATGTGGATTTTGCCACAAAATTACATCACCCCAACACAAAGGATGTGGACAATATGGATTCATTACAAAAAACTATTACTCTGTGTGATTGAAGCGGAATCAAAATTCTGAAATATGTACAAGCAACTGCACAGTCCAGTTGTATTGGTTGCTGTTCAACACATTTAATTAACTTTTGAAAAAGATTCACTAAACCAGATGGTGGGATCCCGGTAAGGTAGAATGCATGCCCACAACCTCCAAATGAAGGGCTGCTGCATAATATAACTATCGATACATACGTACGTAGCTCATGTGCGTGTGAATGGACTAACGAGTATGCCTTCTTCTTCTTGCCAACAATGATAAAGTCCGAGAAAGAGAACAGTTGAATTGGTCGTCTCATGATACTAGTCCTGCCAAAGAGCCTGTCTTGCAATTTGAGCTCCGTGACCCTCCCTCTTTTGACGAGATATCGCGACGAAGACACAATAGGCATGGGCTGCAGGGACAGACACCACACATTACATATAAACCAGCATATAGGTATGTACTTGTATCCCAGTTGAGGGCGGATTGGAAGAAATTGTGTGCACACACAAGCCATGTAGCACAGGTCAGATAAACAGCACAGGTCACCAGGTGAGTTTCATTGTTTAGGGCCAATTGATTAGGAACCAGCAAAGTGATCAGTAAACAATTTATTTACATACATACATATGACATGTATGTACTTTAGACTAGGCATATTACATATGTGCACAGTATACGTACGTAAATGTACCTTGAGTTTGCCAAAGTCAATCTGTTTATGAATAGCAACCAGCTGTTCTGTCCTCTCCAGCTGTTTAGCACCGTCATTACAAGCCGCAACCAGCTGTGCAACAAAAAGTACATACATGACATTGTATGACTATATAATAACTATTCATAGGTACATAGTACACATGTACGGCTGTGTGGATGTAACTCAATACCTAAGTCGCCTATTATTGTACAATACATTGTTTGATAGGTACCGGTACATAGGTAATAGATTTTAGAAAACAAATTACATAAAATATGCAATGCTTAACAGATATGAATATCATTAAGACTAGCATTCTGATACAATCAACCTCATCTATGGTACAATGCAGGGCAATTTGCTTAGTAAGTACCTGGTTAGTACATACTCCTGACTAGTGAGTACACTTCACATAGTCCCTAGCTCATGTACGTATGCTATGTCAGCCAGTACAGTGTACTCTTGTTAATCCGCCGCAATACGTTTTTGTGAATTATGGCGGATTAACGAGTTTGGCGGATTAACCGGATGTTCACTATTTTTCATTGGAAACATAGCAGAAATCATACAAATTTGTAAGAATTAACATATTAATAAATACATACATCATGGTAAACATGCATATGAATATAAGAGTCAAATAAAAAAATTGTACTGATAGTAAGTACCTTTGACAAGAAGCACAGATTTGGTGTGCCCTTGCAGGTACATACATACTAAGCAAGGTGGACTGTATACTCTATTGCATGAACTGGGAGTTGAGAAATGAATAATCACAAATTCTTCCCATAGGGTGAGAAATGATTAAGCCTTTGGATGTATACCAGTACATTGTACATATGTACACTATGTGTACATGTATCACAGATAAGTTTCAATGATAGGGTCAGCCTTCACCAATGAATATCAGAAATGACAAAAGGAACAATTTATGCTGTTTTATGCCAAGGTTAGCCAGAAGAACAGCTTGTAATAATACTATCACTGGATTAGCTGTACAATGCACTTGTAGAATACGTAGATCTGCACTTGCTTTCATAATAACAGTGACAAGGACACTTTCCTACCTCCTGGACGCTTTTCAGTGTCTTTTCAACAAGGTCGCGTTCTGGGTCATCCAGTGCCATCCGATTCAAGATGGCCAATATCAAGAGTGGCATACGCGTGATCCGTTGCATGGGGAGGAGGAGGAAGCTGATCAGCCCGAGACCTTGGCAGCTCTTTGACTTTTCTTTCATACTACAAAAGTCTTTGAAGGCTGCATTCTCCATTCTATATACAGCACGGAGAGTAGACCCTTTTAAATGCATACATACAAACATATGTACATACACATGCATATATGATGCATATGTACGTATGTAAGCATGTATTTCAATGTGTAAATCTCCAATGTACGTACATGTACGTACAGCAGAACCAAATTTGAAAGAGCATGTTAGTAATGGGAGAATCGTTATTTACAAGTCCAAAGAATTCCTATACTGTAACTGTACACTTTCAACATCAGAATCATGACCACCTAGATCGCAATTCAGACCACTTTGAGTTATCCCTTTAGATGGTCAAGATTGTGAGGTGCTACTGTACACATATACTGTGAATAAAGTACAAGGTACACAGCAAATACAACTACACGTACATACGGAGGTCTTCAAGCAACTCACAAAAGTCTGTTCAGAGTCTGTTCTTGGTACCTCTGATTGGAAATGTACCTTACATAACAATTGAAGTGCGTGGATGCCTGTTGATAAGTAGAGAAAACAAGAGGGGTGACCAGACTCCCCTACACGGGTGTGAATGTGACACCTAAACAGTGTTAACTTGGCAGCTGTTAGAACTCAGTTATCTACACGTGTTCACTTGTTATGGAATGGGGGCGTATGCATACATTGTCATAAAATCGAAATACCACTTACATAGTCAGAAATGATGTCACAGATGTTCCTACAGACAACACTCTCACGTCTTCTCTCCTCTAAAGCTTCCCAAAAACTCCGGCTGACTTCTCGGCATTCACGCACATTGGAAAACAACACCTGCACACAATGAACATAATATTGATATTATAGTTATTGCTGTAAATTGAAAGTAATGTGTACACACAAAGATACCATAGAATAGGGCACTAGACTGGCAACAATGCCCTGTTACTACCTACACAAAGACTGGTGTATACCCACCTCGAGAAGAATGTCGAGGATGACAGGGTCAATTAACCAACAGGACAGAACAGCATAACAGTCTCCCGGGAGACTGTGATTATAAATTGAAATGATGGACAATGTACGTATGCACACATGCATCGACAAGACTGGGACAGGTTTATGAAAGCATCTGGACTGAACCTTGATTACCCGCTATTCTTTAAGGAGTGGTTGGCAGATGAGATTACAACATTGTCAAGTAGTACGTATTGTGATAATACAGTCCACAATGATACATACGTATGTACTTATGTGTATGTATACGTGTCCCATAATACAGTAAAGGGCTGTGGATTACAAGTGCTGGATTAGCAGGGTTCCCTGCAATAAGCCTATCACTGGAAAATCAAGTGTAACAACATATCAGTAGTGGCCGTTCACTCGGATCAGTCATCAACAGCCTGATGGTCCTAATCATAATTACATAGTTTATTGGAACAACACACAAGCAAGGATGGACTATCACAATACAATTTATGTGCAAACATGAGCATGAAACATTCACCAGGGTTACATCCCAACAGGTTCTACCAGACACTGACTACATATGCACATACGTACGTTCGTGGCTTGAACCATTTGTAATTGGCTTTTCTACTAAGGTGATACATATACGTACACCTACATATTACGCCACATAGTGCTTAGCTACATTTGTAGCTTAGACACCACACAAATGGGTTCTCTACTGAAGTGATACACTAATGGGCCGTGGTAGATTAGGAACAAGGTATTTCTCCCCCCCCCCCTCCCCATACAAAACACCCATACATGGATTACTAATCAGGGTCAAACAAGAATACCAACTAGCACCACAGGTCCAACTGATATTGAATCACGATAAACATGGACCAATACAACTGATGCAAACAGTACAAATTACCAGTATACCTGCACACAGAAAAATACACACAAACAGTGAACACAAACATTACATGTATCTACAAATCACCTATACGTACACTAACACACACACACACACACACACACACACACACACACACACACACACACACAACTGCAACAACACGGAATAACAGTACAAAAAAAGTACACAAACAATACACTGCCACATAGAAGTGTACACAGCGAACAGTACACACCAACAGAACACACGTAAAAATTGATCTCATCCTCACCTGAAAGTCCCTTTTGGAGATGAGACATTCCTCGATATTGGATTTGGAAGAATAAGGGTTGATGCAAGGGTCTTCTGAATATTCTGTCAAAAGGACATCCATACTCCTACCATAGGACCCCTCAGTACTATAGATCTCGTAAAAGGTCTACAATGATGAGAATAATAGTCACACACATACGTACATGTACGTACATGAGACTATGTATGTACACACCTATACACACACACACACACACACACACACACACACACACACACACACACACACACACACATGTACATACGCACGTACACACAGATATACACATCACACACAACAACTGACAATATTATACAATACATGCTCCTTCAGGCAGAGCATACTTTTCCAAATGTTGAGTATACATGTATACAGTAAGTGTACATACGTATGTATGAATGTAAATAAATACGTATGTACACATACTGCCTGGGTACACCAAAACAGCTCCTAAACATACGTAAGTACATGTGTACATACCTCCTGTATTTTAATGTGGTCTTCTGTCATGCCTGCTAACACACCGCTCTCAACAACCTAACAACACATACAGAGTAGTTCTCATATTTAGAGTGTGTAGGCACATATTATGTACATACATACATACATAAATTCACATTCAAGCATTCAAATAGCAATGTGTACTTACATTTGTATACATACATATGCATGTATGCTCATGTGTATGTTTATGTGACCATGTAATAAGTGTATGTAGGTGACAATAGCATGTAATATGTGCACATTCCAGATGCAAAGAGGTCCATAAGAAATACGTACGTACAAACGTACGTATGTGCATACATACATTTCTCGTACATACGTATGTAGGTGGTAAGTACATACCAATATAGTGTACCTTGCTTGGTCCTACATTTGTTAGTGGGTGTTTATGGTTAGCACGTATGTAATTTCACTTAGCCCCCAGCACATGTACGTACGTACATACATACATACGTATGTATGTACGTACATGTGCTTTGTCAACCATTAACGGTAGTAAGTATGTATGTAAAACATATGTACGTACGTACCTCTGATAAGAGTACAGATTTAATGTGTTAGGTTCTTAGCAAAACAAGTTGAACAGGCCTCAGCAACACTCACTTCAGACAATTCTCTCCAGAGCTTGATTTTCAGTGACCCAAGTCCAGGGATGATAGTATCGGACATGCTGTCCCTTCTACCCAATGTCTCATACACAGACATCCTGTTCATAGGGCCATTAGAAGGTTCTCCAGAACTCTTCAATGGTTTTGTGGAGCTCTGAAGTTGAGCGTATGTCACATACTGGTACAGCGGTTCTACACATGCGATCGAGGATAAGATTCATATGTAAGTCCCACAGATGGTAACCATCCACACTACAATGTACACACTACTGGCTAACACCATGCAAATGTTGACTGGTAACAAGATGAGCATGTAAGGATCAATGAACTTTTAATAACATGCATATGCATGCATATCTGTGTACGTACGTACAAGTACATACGTAAGTATTGCGATAGTGTATACGTACACGAACCTACTGTACATATATGTACACATGTTGTTTCATTCCAACAACATCAAATCATCACATACAACAATATACACACGTCACATATGTACGTACATACATACGTACATACGCATGTACAAATGCACACGTGTACAAAGTCTGGGGAATCCCTCACCTTCTCCTTCCTCCCAATCACGGAACATAGTAGGTTGCTGCAAATGGAAGGGAACAGTGAATCCATGAACAACAAGTACATGCATCCACACATATACGTATAACCACGGCAATGAAAACCTAAAAATTGAGACAGGGTGACTTGGTGTTTCAAATCCACTGACTTTGGAATGCATGACAGGTAAGGATGCACACCTATGTACATACTGCTGTGTAAACAGGCAGCTGAAAACTTCAACTGTTATCTCATGAAGTGCCTTACAAGTTCTAGGAAAGAATGTGAGTACATGAGCAGCTACAGAGAGGGTCTACGTGTCTTGGACTAGTCAACAAGTAAACTAGATTAGAAACCTTTTGTGGAATTCACTATATCATTGAAACCTATTAATTTAGCTTAATGCCTATGAACCATATGGCCAGAAACCTTTAACATCAAAAATAATTATTGGGGATCACAGTCATTCTGTCTGCAAACGACTGTCAACAACTATCTAATAGGTGATCTCGTGATTGTGTGTGTGTGTGTGTGTGTGTGTGTGTGTGTGTGTGTGTGTGTGTGTGTGTGTGTGTGTGTGTGTGTGTGTGTGTGTGTGTGTGTGTGTGTGTGTGTGTGTGTGTGTGTGTGTGTGTGTGTGTGTGTGTGTGTGTGTGTGTGTGTGTGTCTGTGTGTGCATGTGTGTGCGTGTGTGTGCGTGTGTGTGTGTGTGTGTGTGTGTGTGTGTGTGTGTGTGTGTGTGTGTGTGTGTGTGATGTGTGTGTGTAAGATTCACGTACGTACGTATGTACAGATTCAATATTGTGAATGTTTCCACTTAAAACCAATAGAATAACAGGATACCTAGCAACTCCTTATGGTAATTAAACTATAAAAGCAACAAGCTACAGACATCAGATAGCACTAAGGGGGGCTTCACAATACAAACAATTTTGATAACAGATTAACTTAAGCCATTATCAGCTACCAATAGGAGAACGCTAAGCAAACTTTACAGGGTACTCCCACAAGCATACCACACAAACAGCGCTGTGCCTACAACACACACTATCCAACAGCCAGAAGGTGAAATCTCACAAGCAAGTCAATGGGATGATGTAACACTGTACATACGTATCTCCAGTATGCAATACATGTGTAGGTGGGTCTGTACATATGTACGTATGTCTGTTTTTATCTGCTATGTGTAGTATGTGTACATACATAGATACGCATGATAATATGTAGTACAGGAGACGATACAATGCATACCCAAAAAGTACACACAAAATAATATAGACAGAAAATCTACAGAGACGTGAGGTGAGCTAGTCAAAGTGTGTGGGAATACTTTTGTATTATGAACTCATCATGATGACAGGTGTACATTGCTAGTCATAGAGAGGAAGTTGACACATGTTCTACTGGGAACAGTTATGATATGAATACACAGGTATGTGCACTCTACAAATATACATACATACATGTACAAGTATGTGTGAGTTACATATGTAACTCCAGGTATGTAAAGTACATACGCATTTTGCCTGCTGGAAGGTTTTTGCCAGAATACACCTACTCAGCTGTCCCCCACAGGCATGAACCCTGGTTTCTTCATCACACTCCAGAACTCCTGGTGAGTGTATGTACACTGCCAACACACACAATACATACACATAACTTACATCTAATGAAGCAAGAGAAGTTGTCAGTGACACCGCTGAATGCACATTGGTAGGGGGTTGTGGCAAATCTAAATTGCAAAACAGTAGTACAAATCACCTATACGTACACTAACACACACACACACACACACACACACACACACACACAACTGCAACAACACGGAATAACAGTAGTCATGACAACCTGTCTGGAAAGTGAAAGGTATGAAAGGGTAAAATCAAGAGTGGTGAATTTTGCACAATGACAAAATGTGAACTTAAATATGCCTCAAAAGTACACAATGACACCCTAGGGAAAACTAAACGCCACAAGTGTAAACTGAAGAGAAATTCAAGAATGAAGGAATCCTATTAACACAATAACTACACATACACAGGGGGTAACACCTACATATGTACAGACAGAAAGGCTGTCAAATGAACTCGAACACGTCACAAACAAATGAATGCTCACTTTGTGATACAGGCTTCTGTTCCGATTCATCGTCTTCATCTTCAGAACTACTTGAATCGAAGAAGTGGCGACTCAACCTTTCAGTTCTGTCATTCAAGGCATCCATGGAAGGCGTACGATGCACTTTACGTCTCTCCTCGGGAGTATGGTCGTCCATGATGGTACCAACTGAATGCCGTTTAGTCTGCCTGGCCGATTTCGTGACCCGTGATCTTGTGAAGGTTCGCTTTACCTCACTGAACTCTCCAATTGTTTCGTACAGATTTTCATCTCCATCAACCTCTTCTTTTTCTTTCTTCGGAGAAGACAAGCAAAAACCACGACAATTTGAAAAGGCCTCGTTGATGAAGCTGCTAAGATCATCATCTCCAAGAGTTGGGAGGTTGTTAGATTCAGAGGACGGCTCTCTCACCTCTCTTGCCTGAGGAGAGATACTTTTGGAGTGGTTGTCATCAAGACACGAATCAATAGATGCTGCTCTGTGTAGAGTGTGTGTTGGTGTTCTTCTTGTGAGGGTCCTGGAGTTAACCGTTTCTACATCCTTGGACTGTTGTCGCACTGGTACGGTTGGGGGAGAACCGGTACTTTCTAGAAGATTCGGCTCCGATCTTGTCAAGGTACTGGAAAAAGATTCAGACTTGGTCATTCCAATGACTGGTGATAGCTTCTCTGCAGGAGATGTGTCCTTGTTCACCTTCTTGTCTGTGCGATCCTTTTCGGTTTGAAGAGGACTGTGTCTTTGAGGACTTGCCAAAGTGGAAGTAGTCATCAACGTTCTCTTGGGTGTGGATTTACTTCTGGACAGCTGTGGAGAGTTCTCTGCACTCTTAGTTGTCTTCTTTGATTCACTGTAGGGAGCAGGCACAGGTGGTGGCTGGTTAGCCTTGTACTTGGCTGTAGCGGCTTGTAGTCTGGCAAACAACTTCATATCTTCCAAAATATCACTAGAATTGTTGGTAGTTGTACTTTTTTGAGGGATGGCTGGGGGTTGAATATCTTCAGAGCCACTTCCTACAACAACACTTATTTCCAACTCTGGTTCAACAGTGGGGTCAGGTGAAGCCTCAACAACAGCTGAAAGGCCTTCTCTGTTCCCTGTGTCACTCTGACAAGAAAACAACTGAGTTGCACTGCTACTACTAGTACAGCCAGAGCTGTTACTGGATTTCCTGTCAGTGTGGTCACTTTTACCTTCTTCAGCTGACAATAACGACTTCCTGGGAGGGGTCTCTGCTGTGGTATGCGTGGAATGTCCCTCAAACATATCTATGGCTTGTTGGATTCTGTTGCTCTTACGGGACGCCCTGCCTGTTGGACTGGTGCAACTCAGTTCACCACCGGATGTAGTACCACTGTTTGAAACTTTTCTACAGTGCTTCATCTCTCTCTCGGGTTGACTATCTGAATCCGATTCAACAATTCCTGCTTTGCGTTGAAGAATGTTTATTCTTTCTTGTATGGTCTGAAACTTCTTCTTATCGGGTGTACTGCTGGCACTGCTTTGATTGCTGGAGCTGGCTCCAGTGACTCCCTTGTTGCCCACATTATCATCATCGTTGCCTACGCTATCAACTACGGTATCAACAGTCACCTTGACTCCAGATTTGTTTTCTCCTTGACTTTCAGGAGATTCCTGATTGGGATGCACGATTCTGTTCTTTTGACACGGGTCAGGGGTGATAGCTCCTCTGAAGTGCTCTTGAAAGACTTCTTCTTCAGGTAACTCATTCAACTGAGGCTCACTTCTTCTCTTCCTCAATGGTCCGGGGGAAGGAATGTAGAATTTTGATTTCTGCTTCTTCTCTTTGTCTTTTTCCTTGTCCTTGACTTTTTCCTTGTCTTTGACTTTTTCCTTGTCTTTGACTTTCTCTTTGTTTCTTCCAAAGGTGAGACCGGAGAAGAGAGCACTGAATCTCTTCTTGTTCTTGCCACCTGACGCCTGTTCATTTGCAGACGTGTCGATATCAGACGTTTCTGATGATACGGGGCCTGTTGTAGACATGTCGGAGGTTGGCTTCCAAGGCTTCTTCTTCCTCTTCCCTGCAGACTTTGTTCCAAAGTCGTTATCAGAGGTGATTGCCGAAGATTCACCTTGATCTGGTGGTTGCAATCCCGTGCGGTGCTGGGGAGCCACTTCTTCAATGCTAATAGGGTTCAGTGTGGCATAGTGATTGCCAATTCCATTGACATCCACCATTTCTTCATCATGATTAGCCATTTCTTCCTGAGAATCCTCACCTTCCAAGTCTTCAATTTCAAAGTTGACGTAAGAAGGGTGATCGTTGTTAGCAATGCACTCCGGGGATTCCCCTCCAGCAGATGATTCGACTTCTTCGTGTGTATCAGATGAATAGGGAACAGGTGTGGTGGTTTCCTGAGCACTAATATCAGCGCTTACGAATGCGTTGGACTTGGGACGTCGTGTTCTGGGTTTCTGCCTGCGTTGATCACGAAGCCCGGCTTGATGAAAAGATCGTGTCACAAGTAATCGTCTCCTAAAAGATCAAAAAGTGAAAAGAGATGCATAAAATACAAACATAAAATGTTGCCTTTGATGTATGATATGAAAACGTACATATGTACACATACATAAACTCACTACGTATGTACGTATGTATGTTCAAGGCTACATAAGACCTCCACTTAGAACACACACTGAACACACTAAACTGTATGAGGGATAGGCGGCAGAGGGAATTGCCTTCACAACAACAGATGCATACGTATGTAGTGTGATGTTATGTACATCGGCATTTCAGTTATATCAAGACAATTCTATCACACTAATGGTGTCTGCTTCTCTGTACACAATTTATGTACCTACGTATGTACGTATAATGAAGTCAGCACAAGATGCTTTGGTACTCTGTGCAGAAATACACAACAAGCCACTGTTTTGTGTTCTTTTACTAAAACATCCTTGTTATGATACAATTACACAAATTATATTGAAACACTATCAGTTTATAAGTCACAACAAATAATTCGGTATCACATATGAAAATCACACATACATACATACGTACATACGTATGTACATTACCATTATGACATCAAGGTGCAATTCACATGTACACATGTAAAGAGACATGTGTAGTGCGTACATATGCTGTATGTGTACACAATGATACACAAACATCTACAGTACACTACATCAACAGTGTAGAGGACACACACCCAACTACATAAAAAAATTTTTAACAACACATTTAACAAAATCTGCAAAAATGTTGTACACAGCTGGATACACTGTACTACATGGCGTACGTACGTACGTAGGTATGTACGTACATACGATAAGGTATGTATACGTTCGTATGTAGGTATGTACATACAGTAAGGTATGTATACATGTATCCCGATTGGTGATATTGTCACTTAAGATCAAAGGGACCGACTGGAGTACATTCGCGATGTACTGGGGTACAACACTGACCCTATTAGTGATGTACCCCGGTTTTTAAGTGACTGGTATTAATCAATCAACACCCATTGTTATGTGCCCATTGTGTATTCTCGGCTGTATTCTTGGCTCGAGCCATTCTTCGACGTTCTCAACGGGGTTTAAAAAAGGTTGTTTCTCGGATTTTCTATTAGAAGAAGCCATAACCGTTGCTTCGTTCGTTCGGTAAGTATTCTAAGCATCGTTGGTTCGGCAAGTTTCCTCGTTCGTTCAGTAAATACTCTGAAACTCGTTGGTTTGGCAAGTTTCTTTGTTCATTCGGTAAATACTCTGAAACTTGATAATCGTTGGTTCGATGAGTTTCTTCGTTCGCTCGGTAAATATTCCAAGGCTCATGGATTCGGCCATTTTCCTCGTTCGTTCGAAAAGCTGTCCTGACACTCGTTGGTTCAGGAAGTACGGGCGGCCAAGAAGCCATCTGAATTGGTTGATAGCCACCTCCAGCTCTTTCAGAAAATCGTCTTTTTCGATGTCGTGAACGAAATCCCTCTCCGCTACTCGTAATCGTGCTATCGAACGGGATACATAATAGTTGTACCCCGCTTTTGGTCGGTACATGGGAATGTACTGAGCCGATATCAGTTAATTAACCTCGGGCTGCGCCCTCGGTTAATTAACTGATATCCGCTCAGTACATTTCCCATGTACCGACCAAAAGCGGGGTACAACTATTACATACGTATGTAGGTACGTATGTATGTACATACAATAAGGTATGTACGTATACGTATGGATGTACATACGTAGGTATGTAAATACAGTAAGGTACGTACATCATCAACACATTCGTACACATACAGATGTAAACCTGTGAACAGGCATTCCTATGCTTTAGCATAGTCTTGAACATGTGCAAATGATAATACCAATACAATGTACGTACGTAGTACGTTTGATTAAATAACACAACCACCACGGAGATTGAATTTGTGGACTTACATACATACGTATGTACGTACATAAGTATGTACGTACAATGCACTAAAACATGTACATACGTACGTATGACTTTGTGCATGACCTGGCATTTAGAGCCATATGCTGGTAAAGGTACACAGACTTGTGGAATGAGTGGTTGACAGTACACACATACATACATGGTGACCCGAGGTGCACAAACCGGATAACAGAGGAATGTACGTATATGGATTCTACAAAGCATTCTTGAACATGATCATAGACACAGGATATGGTTTGAAATTTGAGCGATGACGTTAATACGTACATGTACGTACTCTGGGTGTACATGTATGAACATACGTATTTCCATTAATAGAGTACATACGTACAAGGGTAGTCATCAGAGCAGTATCAACTTTTAAAAAGTGATGTTGTGGAGAGATTTTAACGTATAATTAGCACAGCAGCGTAATCTTCATAATACTTACGTACGTACGTATGTACATAATAGTTCAACATGACCTGGACTAGAGTTTACAAGGAGGGACTCAGTAATACGTACGTATGTACTGTACATACATAAAGTGAGTGTAAACGCAGAGAAGTGAAGGTCCAAGGTTCCTGTAAGCCTCCAGCCAATAAATTTAGAACTACGATGAATACCGTAAGCAACACTGCTATGAGTAAATCAGTATCTACATAATAATAGTATAAACCTACGTATGTACGTACACCCATTTATGTCACTGCACAGTATTGAAGGTATGTGACCATTAAGTGGAAACATTAAAGTACAAATTGAATATTGAAATGAACATGAAACAAAAATACCTGGTGGGTGAAGACTGTACTAAAATACACCTCTAGTGTGGGAAAACTGGACTCTGGTATGTTTGTTAAAGGCAATCAATATGAATAGTATACATACGTACGTACGTATATCATGTATGTGCAATGTGTGTCCTCCTACACATACAAACGTGCACACATTACTGTATATTGTAAAATTTTCACAACCACTGTTTTTTGTGAATATTTTACATGTGTATGAGGAGGTATGTATGTACGTATGTACACGTCCGTATGTACATACGTACAATGATAGATGTCATCATTCTAAAATGGTGGGCAATCAAAAAATATCAACTGAGGCTGCAATCTTTGGGTGTACGTATGAAGTCGGCGAAGTAAATGTGGAATATCACAGCACTACCATAAAGACTAAAATGGCTATCATCTCAGTCACAAATAAATTACGTATTTGCAAACGTCTGTCCCACTTTCCTGGCAGTGATTAGTGAATTTTTCCATTATGAAATTTTGCAATGTAAGGTAGCTAAACTTGGTTGGATACATGTACGTAAGTACATACGTATGTACGAATGCCTTCAATTATTAGGATGGTGAACCCTTGACAAACCAGCATTCTACATACGTAACACAACCATAATTCTGAGACACAACCATCCCTGGAGACTACATTGTGAAACCCGTCATGATCTGATAGCCTTTGAAATCTGATATGCCAGTGGCTACTCAAAAGGTGTCAGGTTATCAAAGTTCATACAAGAGTGCCTGCATACATACTACAGTCTACAAAAAAGGTTAGATGATAACTGATAAATAAATACGGGTAGTACAGAAGGTGATGAATTATAATATTGTAGATTACATACTAGTTGTCAACGAAGTTCAGAACCTCGCAAATGCTTAGGTTTTATAATGAATATTGATTTGTTCATCGACATCATCATTATGATTTCACAATAAAATGTCCGTTAAAATGGCTCCCACAATGGACGACATTTCATGTCACCCTAAGATGTATTTTTAATGCCCGCCCTTCTTTCAAAAGAGTTGTGAGAAAACCATTTGTGAAAAATTGCACATAGACTCATTTATCGCTCCAAACAGTTGAACATCATCTTCAAACTTTACCTTGATGTTGAGGAAGTAGACAAAAAATGAACTTTACACCGACGTGACAGAAAAAGTAAGCAACTTGTGTTGGAAAACTTACCACCATCTCACACTCAGTGCATGCCCGCTTTGTGCCATAGAATTCGATCTATAACATCATTCACGATTGAAATTTTGGATATTGGCCAAAGACCGGACATAAAACTTCATTGCCACACTTTAGACCAATTAGATGCGTGGGCTGCAACTTCATACCCCGCTAATGAGAGGTCACAATCAATTAACCTCGCTAAACTGGTCGGTAATTAGAAGCTTGGGGGCTACTAAATTGCAGCATCCATGATGCCATACTCAGTTCATTGCAAGCACACAGATGCAAGTACATAATACAACCAAATCAATACTGGGATAGCCATTACAGTGAGACCTCTCTGTAAAGGACTCTGTGGGACCTTAATTCTAGTCCTTATTACAGAGGTTTCCTCAATTCAGAGGTCATTTAATACACTAAAGTACTAGACTGGGACACAGAATGTTGTCCTTATTATAGAGGTTTCCACATGTCAGAGGTTTGTTCTAGAGATGTTCTACTGTATTTCTACCACCTGTGAGTATAATATGTATGCACATTGCAACTTGCTTAATAGGTACCTGGGTTAGTACATACGTACATACTCCTGGATAGTGAGCACACTTCATTCAGTCTCTATCTCATGTACACCATACATTTCCACCAGAACTGATAGCAAGTACATAATAGTATGTATGTACATACGTATGTACGTACATTCCAACAAGAAGTACAGAATTGGTGTTCCCTTACTAAACAAGTTGAATTGTAATACGTACGTACGTCTGTTCAAATCATACACACTTACGTATGTAATCCAAAGTGTCAGTTTAACACACCAGATCAAACAGTATGTACGTATATTCACTCAGGTACATACATAAACAGCAGATTTGAATCAATTGTAGTATATAACTATGATCGTAGAAGAGGTGATATTTAATAATGCTAGACATCACAAATTCTCTCACTGGAACAGATACATACACATAATATTGTGCATGAACAGTGAATTCTTGTTAATCCGCCACCTCTTTACCCGCCAAACCTTTTAATTCATCCCAATTTCCAAGTACCAATACAATGTACGTACATGTACCAATAAATATCCAGTTAATTCACCAAAACTCGTTAATCCACCATATTCTTTGAAAACAAATTGCGGCAGATTAACAAGAATTCACTGTATTTATTGAATAAATATTCTGAATTGCATTGCAAACACACAAGTCAGAAGAGCATAGGATTACACCTCATTCAAGGGACAGGTACACACGTTCACCCTTGACTATATGCTCATTAGCTTCTGTGTTACTCCTGAATTGATTGTACCCTGTATTGATGGAGGATGTATCAGGTACGTACGTATGTTGAGTGTTGTTTAGTATGTGTTTCTTCTCAAATAATGAGGAACCATCGAGTGAAGGAATGCTAATAATTAATATAGGAATTTACACAGTACACTGACATACGTACATGGTAATGCAAGTTGCAGCATGTTAACGCAGGAGAGTAACGAATGTACAGACCACAGATCTGAGGGTGAGGCCTGTGAATATTTGTACACCTGTGTGAACATACGTATGTATATACTGTAACTGGCTCATCTTCCCAAAACTAGACTCCAGAATGCTTATAAATGGGGAGAATTGCCATTATTTCTTTAAAAGCTATTCACTGACATCAGGGTTTCCCCCAAAGGGGGGTACCAGGGCACTCCCCCCTTTATTCTCTATTCTGTGCCAACAATTTTTTGTTAGAATAAAGATTTATAATATTATTGTGTTAAGTGTTGAAGCAATATACATCAAAACACTCATAGTGACTCCCTCCCTCCCCCTCCCCCTTTATTTTTTTTCTGGGGGAAACACTGATTGACGTTGTCAGATACAATTTTGTTCCAGGAGAAAGCTTAACTTTTGAGGTGCTCAACTACGTAGGCATACAGGCACACTTTCATTGAAGGTTAATTAAAACTCTGTGGACGGTGCATAGTGCAGTACATGATTACTACACATCGGCAGCCTTTGATGTATGGATGCTTATAACAAAGTACGTACATATATGTACTGGCATCCTGGTTCAGCAAAAGATCAAAGCTAAAAGTGTAAACACATCAGCATTGGAGCACAGGTTACTGACGTGTGCATGGGAAAAAGCATGGATCACCAGACAAGTTCCATTGCGAGGGTTGATTAATTGAGAATTAGGCAAGAAATAGTAAACACTTTGTATTGTGCACGAGATCTGTATAAATGTCTACACCAGGAAACAAGTCAGTTGTATCCTGCCACCAACCAAACAAACACCATGTCGTGTTCATGGAGAAAGCAAATAAACCCACCCAAAGGGCAGGTTTGTTCACTGTCTCACCATACAATGGCTACTTCACATGAACTTTGCCACTTTCCATTGCAACCGAATGCAGAATTTATTAAAGCACCATTAAAATGGCGCATTTACACTAGTACAGTGAATTGTTGTATAAAATAGTCAAAGGAAGGACCAAAACAAAACACCATTCCCTTAGCTAAGGACGTTCGGCTAATTAGGCATGAATTGTGTGCAAACTGTCAGAGGAGTTCGCGAACAAGCAAACAGAGAACCCATGAATTATAGTAAAATAATATTGGGATAATATGCAAATAGTATAAACACTAAGAACATATGTATTGATGAGTTGACAAATATCATCCATTTACACTTATACCTAATTATTGAAAAGATTTTCACATGTGAGCTTTTCAATTAATCACTGAATGTAAATATCTATTTCACAAGCCAAACATGTGACACATTGGAAATAAAAACAATGCATCAAATAAAGGAGATCAAGGAAATAGTTCAATAACGGAATACTCGGAAGAGAGACCCACAAACACTATCTTTGCATGTGTAACAGGAGAATCAAACTTAGTTCACATTAGTAGAGTGCTAGTACATATTATACAAAATACATTCTTATTATGAGATTGAGGCATGAATGTTTGCACGTATGTCTCCAGGATTTTGTGAAGGAGTAACGATCAACATGGGCAACAGGTGGTTAATTGCTAACCCAAGGATAAATTTGAGCAATTGGCCATTTCACATATGATGTGATATCAAAAGGAGCAGATTGCGGTGGACAGCACACCAAAAACAGGAAAATCAATACAAAATAGCAGCAAGTGATCAAGAACAAAGTGTGGCACTTAGAATCCAAAGGATAGCAGCTACAGAGCTCCATTTTGAAGGGATAGCGAGGCTATGTGATTAAGTACAGCTGGAGAGAACACTGTACAACTGTTTTATGCCTTTTACCATTCCTATGGAAGGCATTTCGGACAATATACCTTCCGGAAGCAAGGCATAGCGGCCAAATATCCCAAAGCCCTCTGGGGGGAACACTGAATATAATATGTTGACCATACATAACAGACCAATGGAGGTGTCTGTCAACAAACACCTTCTTCAGCTAATAAGGTTCATACATTTGAACCATGATGATCACCTATGCAAATATGTTCTAAGGGAGGCTAGCAAGCTTGATAAGAGTGATGGATGTTCACAGCGATCACCTTCTCACATACAGACAAATTGTAAGCTAGAATAGTGTAGAATATACTTACTACACAGAGGGCAGGCTTATTTGTATCAGCCTGGATAACAAACAAAACAACAGTCCGACCACTACAGAGAAATCAGTCATTCTCACAATCACTTCTACACAGATACACAATAGATGGACTTGGGGTAGTAACAACACAGCCAACACCGGCCACCAATGAAGTCCAATCTCTACTAAATGGTGAACTCATTACATAGTCCTTTGTGGAGTAGCACAAGCTAGGAAAATGGCTGACAAACACAATCTCCACCCAAGAAAGGCACTGTGATATGACTAACAGCACTACCCAGACTATTTTGAGGATAAATCTTCAAAAAGTACACTCAGGCCTAGCCTGTAATGATAGGAGAACCATAGGAACAGTACAGCTGACTTATACAGAACCAAGTATACCAATAGAGTGTAGAAACCAGTCCTTTAACAAGTACAACTGTCTTGACTCCCAACTGTTTCATAGAGTTACTCACTTCTTCCTTGATAAAGAATCCATTTCCCACAATCCTGAAAGAAGTTAGGTGTTCTTCTTATCCTACTTTCCCCCTTACACAAAACTTTAACAAGTTGAAGGTGATAAATAGTGTGCCACACAACACTTCCCTTGGGATCCTGGGCTCTCACACAGGAAGTCAGACAACACCACTATAGCTGTGAATCCCAGCAAATTCAACTGCTTGTAGTAAGATGACATGGTGATTGAAGGGCTGAATAGACAGCCTCACAAAGTCAAGCAAGGCAGTTCAACCACAGCCCCATAACAATGACAAGTTTGTACATGAAATAAGCACTGTGGATATACCAAAAAGGACAAAAAAGGCATTGTCTGTAAACTTGAGGACAATATAAGGTACAATGACATGGCAGCCAACATGCCAAAAGCTCCATGGTTACAGAAACAATTGCCATACAAATGAAAATACTGCAAAATTATATAAAGGCTTCAACATGTGTATTAGGTGCAGCGGACATCTTGGCATACGTTCTTAGCAAAAATACTGACCAATAAGTACAGAGTATTCAGTTAATTTGCCAAATTTATTCACTATACATTCTTAAAAGAAATGGCATGGGTTAACAAGAATGCACTGTACGTATCAATGAGGTTTGCATGTACACCTATCTCAACTATGAGCTGACCCACAATTGACCTGGATATCCTTTGTAATGAGAATAACAGGACCTGAATAAACTACATAGTTTGATCATTGGGAACCTTGCATGTGCACACAATAGTAAGCACTTGGACGAGAAGCTGTGAAACAGGAGGAAATTCCAAGAGTTTACCCACAAGGCCTCATTCGAAGTGTACAGGAATCAATGTGTTTTTCAAAGAATTAGTCCTTACTCTTAGCCAAGAATGCTCATGGGATTCCATGCATGTACAGTAATACATGCGTACATATGATCAATATGTACGTACATTACCACATACATATGCAGGTACGTACATATGTTAACCATGCACAGTACCACGTACATATGGTAACATAGTGAAGTGTACATATGTATGTCCGATCAGCATATTATAATACCATATGCACACACATGAATACAAACAGCATTGGTTGAGAGAAGTGAACATAATTATGTACAACTTAGTGCTGTTGTGTGACCCAAAGTACATACCTATGTAGCTACACCAATCTGAAGAGACACAGAGTAATAATTTCCAAAGCAATCACTCTCCACTAGACACACTGGTACATACATATGTGACAATACATTTTATATTTAGGGACATACGTACATGCATGTACTGGTGTACCTATCATGAATGACCCATAGAGTGAGCAACCACCATCCTCTAAGACCAATCTTTAAGAATGGATAGTTTTCGCTATAATTTGAACCAGTGATGACTAACCACCAGTTGGGGCCAACCAGCAATCTTATATCCAAGTATTTGATTTGACTTTCAAGTCAGATATCCATAATATGGCAGATTTATGTACTTGTACCTTGAGAATGAGATTGTGCTCATGTCAAAGTAGGTAGAATGGCTTCAAGTTGAGGTGACTTCAGGATAAAGATAGCCTAAAAATAATTCCATCGTACAATATAACCACTCCTGTGACAAGAGATCATCTGTCCCCATTTTTGACAGAATACCGGCTGGTATTTGACGACATGCACCACTGTACATATACGTATAAGGTTTGGTATTTACCAAAACTGATAAGATTTCGAGTGAAACTATCCGTATCTACCTAAACTAAGTACAGAAATCAATACCGAAATACCTAACCCTGACATCACATCCTACTTCCTACAATCATATTGGCCAAGTATGTACAATGGATGAATGAATAATACCCTTCCTGATCTTTAACTGTTGAAGTAATTAAATGTTCTATATACATGTATATACCTTTCAGTTTGTCATTGAGCAAACAAAGTTTAAGGACCAAAGGACCCTGTAAATACAGAGGAACGTCCATAATCCAACACCTTCATAATCTAAAACCTTTGTAATCCAGCATTTTCTGTAACATAACATATTCTGAGACACATCCATTGTTACAGACAACACAAATAAAACCTCCGTAATCTGACAACCTTTGTAGTTGGACATAATATTTCTAGCCTCGAAGAGGGGCAAAAGGTTTCACTACACACTCATTTCTATCCACTCAACTCTAAACTACAGAGGTATCTCACCGGCTTGTTATGAAAGCTACCGTTACTACAAGGTGGCAATAACATGCGGTTACCTGTTCCACAAAGAAGACGTAAACAAGAGGCCACTTTACACTAATTGTGTAACAGAGAGTTAACTCACAATTTATTCAAAGGACTTGAACCTTGACCGTGTAGATTATCAGCATCACTTGAATGTCCATTGACAGCCACGGCACTACCTGAAGATATCAAAGAGTTAGAGTCAACCAAACTGTTTTTGTCCATTTATAATGCAATAATAATGAAGAGTGTACACCTCTGCAGAGATTATTATAGCAGACAAGGTGGTTATCAATAAACAAACAACAGGATAATGACTATGAATTTCATTAAAATAGAATGGGTCCCACCTCAATCTTGAAAAGGCAACAGTATACAAGTACAGTATACAAACAGTAAACAAACCCATATAAGGTAAACCCACTGATAAGCCCTCTGTCAGACAGTGGTACCTACCACATTTAGCCCCAGGACAGGTGGAGAAGGGGGTTAACTCTGCACTACCAAAAAGCAACTATGTAAGTGGAAACTTCCATAATCTGACCTTTGACAATGCAATTATTACAACATTGTCTATAAATTGAGCAAGATCTGTGACACAACCATTATTACAGGCTGTAAATGAAACTCATTATAATTTGATAACTCCTCACATTCTGACATGTATTTGTTGCTGAAGATCAAGTGGAAGATTATCAAGTTCGCACTATATGCATACCTTGCACATATACGTACAGCACATTCACTGTACGTGCATGTGTGCGGGCGGTCTCAATCAATGCTGAAATTTAACTCTCAAAATGGCTTCCAAAAGCTGTTTAGATTCAATTGTTGCCAGAATGACATGCGTATTTCCAGCTTGGTTTCTCAAAGAACAACAGCACAACACACTATGTTGAGGTTGATGAATGGGGATGTGGCCAAAACAAACTATTTGAGCCCTCTGTAGATCTGCCCTACCCCTACACCCTGAGTATACACCTAGCTTGTGATATACGTACGTATTCATCACACTGAAAACGTGCACACACTGAAAACATGGTTCATTGAAAAATACTGAAACTGAGCCGACCCCATGACTAAGATGTGGGGAAGGTCAGTTCTTCAACGTGAAATGATGAAAGTGAAGCATTGACAATCCATTGGAGGACTATCTTAGTTTACAGCCTTTGATACATGATGAAGTGCGATAGCATGTATGCCATTTGCCATAAAAGGCTGGTTTACATCTCACCATGTGTGGAATGGCTACAATGTCAGCTCCAACACCAGTCATACTCGCAAACACTCTCCCGCCTACACAACTGATTGAGCATGATGGCACCGCAATATGTACATCCCCTCACTTATGTACATGTACATTCTGAGTAAGAGGTCACATGGAAAGGAGACCCCATCAGTGTGACAAGTTCAAATCAGCGATTTCTGAGGAGTGCAGTGAACAAATGAGGAATTGATGCTCAATTGTGGTAAAAACAAAATTATGAACACAAAATAACATTTTCATGTGAAAAAGCCACCTCGCTTGAACTACGTATGTACATATGCTACTTACGATAACATGTCTACCCCTTAAAGGCTATGTACAACCTTCAGAAATCATAACAGTGTATTTGACAGTGCCAGTCATTACAAACATGAATGCGGTCTTAGTGTCTTGTTAGAATTAATTGACCGTGGCCATACATGTTACTGTACTATATGGAGCATAGGCATAACACACAATGATGGTCACTGGAGGTACTGTCAGTGTACCATGCTTATGGTCCTCAATCGCAGAGAAACATCTGGATACGTTCCCGCCCAGTGAGGATGGGTGGTCGTAAGACAATCACTGTTTACCATTACGAGGGCTTCAGTAGCCAGCCCAACACAGGTCTGGTCCCATATCCATATGTACCTCCCCCACACATTTACACATTCTGCTCATGTAGGAGAAAATAGTGCTTCGAGCTGTTGGTGAAATATATAAGCACAAAAACATTGGCTGGGTACAAAATTAACATGGATCTATTTGCTCCTGAGATTTGTGGAGTGGTAAGTATAGCATCTAGTGGCGACACACACTGCCGTATACACACACACACTTCACTGCTCACATCTACTGAGCGTTTGAGACTTTGAACACGTCCAAATTAAAACAACTTGGCATACAGGATATACAAACAGAAGACAGGCTAGTGCCAACTACATTTCAACACTGACAGTATATAACACTGGAATCCAAGGCCAAATGGGACACTGTTTAATGTCATAAAACAGCAGTATGATAGTAAACCTTTAGCTCTAAATTAATCACCACAAAATAATTGGGAATACTGTAACAAATAATACACATTCTTCAAAAACCTAAGGCAATAAAATATATCTACGTATATACAGCTGTAAAGATACACAGAGTTGCCACTATCAAGTCTATACACTGGAAAAGAGAACAGAAGAAACCCCTGTACAAATCCCCTCCAAGAGGGAAGCATCTTTCACCAGGCTCTGTTTCATAGGTGACACTACTAGTATCAAACTCACCAAAGATATTCTAGGGGACTGGCTTAACAGATATCAACCAGACTACTGCCACTATTGACTGATTTCAGCCCCTAAGAACTACACCTACACACAGTTATCATCTACACAGACACTGAAACTAAACTGGCAGGTTGGAATGGTATTGGTATTCATATGAAGCCCAGAGACCTGTGTACACAGGATGTGGAGATTGGAATCCCAAACACTCAACACAGAAGATATATACTAATACAGAGTTCAGCAGCAGTCATGGCCTGTTCCACACCACGTATGCCTGTGTGTGATCTCAATTTGAGAGCTTCAACATGTTGAATTTACAAGGAAGGAATAGGGGTGAAGATGGATATACATAATATAGGGTACATTATGCAAGACTCCAACAAGCATACCCCAGGATATTACATGCGTACAGTAGTACATATAACATGCATGATTGAAATCAATATCCTGTACAAACAGAAAAAATGAGATTTTGGATTACATCATTAACATAATTCAATAGAACCACAAAGCCATGTATTGTGTGGTAATCACCATACATGACCAAATGAGAATGTCCAAGCTTTGCACAGGACAAGGTTCAGTGGCCAGCAACCACTGGGTCCAATAACTTCCAAGCAAGAATGATATAAAATTACAAAAAGGCAGTTAGTGGATCTTCAATATCACATAATAAAGGCATCAATACTTTACAATCAGCCATATTTAATGCTACTTTGCTAGGATAGGTAACATTTACTACAGTCCTTAATATACAAGTGGCCATAGTGTTGTAAATTTCCTAAGATTGCTCCCGACTCTGTTATAAGCCGCGTACAATTATACAATATACACTACAGAACAGATTTACTGTTTTGATTAACAATGACCATGATTAGCATTCTGATATGGTTTACCCTATGCACGACGTAGCCCAGACCTTTCCAGCCTCCATTTTATTACGGCGCGGAAAGGGTCTGGTACATTTCCTATACCTGGCTTGTTCCGCCCACGTTCTCTGCAAGGTGTGAAGATCATAACTCAACACCCACAAAGTGTTACTATCAAACATGTGATGTTTATTTTGCGATTTTGACAGTTTTGACATAGATCTAGAACTAGAGTTTCCTGAATTCCCATTCAATATAGCAGGTTTCCTGAGGTCAAAATACCAGTTTTTGCTCGACATCTTCCTTAACGGGTTGCAAGGCACGGACATCATGCTTAATATCGCCTAGAAATTCGGCCCGTGGAAAAGATTTTACCTTCTGGTCGATCATGAGAGAGGTCAATGGTGTTCCAAATCGATGCTCTTGTCTATCCGCTAAGGCGATCGAGCACACTAACAGTCCATAAATAAGCGACTTCCCAAAACCAGTCGGCAATGATACAAGGACATTTCCAGAGACAAAATGTTCAATGGCCGAAAACAGTTCTTCTATCAAGCACTGGTATCCGTGATCATTCGCTACTTCGCCGATTAAATCTCTAGTTACAACCGCTAGAGCAGCTGCCCTCGTCGTCACATTGATTATAACAACAAGCGGTGAATATCAAAGCGTCACATCAATAATTCACTCCCCCAAGGTTCCAGGGGTATTGAACATCGTCACCTGCGAAATGTACCAGACCCTTTCTGCGCCGTAATAAAATGGAGGCCGGAAGGGTCTGGGCTACGTCAGACTAGTATAAAGAGGAATAAGACGGGAGCTTAGTTTGACTGATTCTGACGACATTGTACTGCTTATGGCTCTCTATGCATTAGTTATTGTGCGGAGACAACTTGTGTAACTACATGTACTGTACCATACCCCCTCCATTTCATCCCCGCCCCTAACAGAGGTGTGCCAGTATCATGGACATACATACATACATACATACACGTACAACACACATTACAGAAGGCACAAACTTAAACAGTAAAACATATGCTCGTCTACCTGGCCAATGTCTATAACACCACCACACCTCAGTTCATGGTGAGGATGAAAGGGACAGAGAGGGTATACTACAGTGCATGTTGCCACATGTTATCTATTCACAATAATTGAAGTTTTGAGAACCATAAATATCCAAATGGCATCAGTAAAACAGAGTTGGTTGAGTAAACATGTAATCATGAGGCAACTGCCTTAAGCCCACACATATTATTATACAGTATTCCATTACAATATCGTGACATCACACCCACTTCCATTTTGCACACTGTGGGGTACAGACAAAAAAATGCAAATTTGACAAAGCACCCTAAGCTACAGTGCAGTGTTGGAAATAACGGTCGGACTTCGGACATTATCCAACCATTTTGGCCATTTGTCCGATCCAAAAATGCTGGGGTCGGACATTTGGCCGAGCACAATTAAAGGGCCACTGCCATGAAAGCTGGTCTTAAATCACTTTGTTTAGTAATTAAACATCCGTGTTATTGTTAAAAATCGCCGTTCTTATTTCAAACGAGTGAAATTTGCAGTTTTTGTCTACAAAATCACCGAAAATCGGCCATTTTGAAATACCCGTAATGACGTCACAAGAGCCCCCACTATACGTAACAACGTAGTGTATACATTGGACAAGAAGATTTTTATAGTGAATTGTTGACTAATAATGTATGAAGTGATAGTTTTACAGTGAATTTTACGTTGCATTATGTGGCATGAAGATCCATACAAACAATGTCCGACCCAGATTGAATATGTCCAACCCAAATTCAAAGTGCTCGGACATTTGTCCAACCACTTTTGCTACCTTATTTCTAACACTGACAGTGGGATACAAACTCAAAAGAAATCTGAGATTGACGCAGTGATGAAAGGAGACGTACGGATTTGAGCAACAGACAGAGTGACAGAGCCAGTTAACCCTTCCTACTTCAGATGTGAAAGAGAAATTTAGCTAACACAGCAATTAGTTCGCACCTGACTAGGCAGTAACGAATCCAAGAGGTCTGCAGGAACATACGTACACAGCAGCAAAGGTGGCCAGACTGACAAAGTGATAACAGTATCAAAAGACTGTATATTTATAGTCATCATTTACACCAACCAATGGAATAACAGGAAGAAACTGAACATTCAACATGGAAGTCATGAATAACATTAACTATCACAGAGCACCAGTATGGGGTGTATGCTAATGTAGCACAATTACGTAACATCTACTGGGCTACATCCACATTCAAACTTTGCAGGTGTTCAAGGGATATTATGAGAAAATAGGTGGCTTGAACTTGATAAGTTAAATCCTTACATAATACCTACCTAATTAGGTAATTGATTAGATGAGATAAGATTTATACAGCCAACATGTAGTACCTATGGTGCCACAAAACCTACCCACCATCCATAGTGCAGTGACACTACTCAAGTACAATGGTTGGGTGATTTCCTGCCTCACAACATAATCAACTGCAATCAACTGTATATCGCGGAGGTCAAAATTAGTCCATTAGGCCATGCATTACCAATGTTGACGGCATACATGACGTACAACAAACTTTGACGACACAAGTTACGTACGTACATGTCACAGTTGTATTGACATATTGCAACAAATGCTTAAACCATGGAAGGGTATACTGTACACTGACACTTGGCTGTTGATGATGACAGGATTGTAGCTATGCTAGCCACACCATCAATTGACAGAAACAGGGGAATATTGGTGAGCGTCCTTGCTAAACAAAGACAGCCATTAATTAACAAAAATATAACTAAAGACCTACCACTGGTCGATCCCTTATGTATGGAGATACCACTGAGGTGAACTCAAATCAAAGCAGAGATTAAGACAGTTAATGGTTGGTTGTCACCAAATACTCTATTCTACTACATATACTGTATATAATATATATAATATAGACATACGTACGTACATATGTACCATACATAGTATACATATGTGCCTATTTCAGTGGGGCTTACTGTGAATTTCACATATTATATGTTTGACTTTTATATAAACATTCTCTCCTTGGTTCAATTAAAAAAAACTCCATAACTGCATTCAGTGATCTTATTGCAAATGAAATTGCAATCCACTTGTCAGTCAGCAAATATACATATATATACAGTATATTTATATCTATCTGGGCATGATACACTCAAATAATAATTGAATTGAATTGAATATACATACATATATATATAATATATATATACTAAGAAACATATTATAACACTTCAATGGTAGCAAGAAGCAGCAGATGGGTTGTAAAGAGTTATGAATTACCATACAATTAACTTCAGTGGGAGCATGCTGCAATTGACCATTGTAAATAACCTTTTAATGTGGGGCAGATTTCCTGTTAGTGATGTATGGTTATTTTGTGATGTCAAAGGTGTTTTACGACGTTTCATGTCTGCTAAGTACATATATGGAAAAGAGACAGTTACGTACTACCTGCTCTCGTGGAATCTTCCTACAAATACGTACTCAGAACACACACACACACACACACACACAAACGCACCATGCACAAACACACACACACACACGCACACACACGCACCATGCACAAACACACACACACACACACACACACACACACACACACACACACACACACACACAACACTGTGTAAGTGTAACAAACATTACAAGTTGGACCTATTATACCATACACACATGCATAAATCTAAATAATATTATATTATATGGGTACGTACGTACTGTACCTAAATGCATAATGGAATACAATTCCACACCATGCATGCTTTCTCAAAGACACAAGACTGAGAGTGGTTCGCACAAGATATACTAATCCAATTTATGACAGCTGCATACACAATACCAATGCTGTAACAATGTGACAACAAGATCTAAAGATTAACCTAATAGACAAATTGACAATAACTACTGCCAGTGAACAAACCTTATGGAGTGGTATTACCAAATCACAATACATGTCTCAGAGGAAGCTAGAAGTGTACAGAACTAACAAACATCAAATACTACTAAAGTACACTGTAATAGACATAAATCCTGAAATAGTGTACGTACATACACCTTGTGCACGTACAGTACACCACCACAGAAGTACAGTGGAGCTCTAAAGAACTTCCTATAACAACTCTTTCTTACAGTGAACAGATCACCTGAGACATACCAAACATATGCAACTACTTGTCCCAGGTAGTCTGTTTACTGCACATTCCAACTCATCATAGAGAATTACTGATATAGTGAAGCTGCTTCGGGTGTTCCCTGAGAATGGTAGTGAGATTCCACTACACTACTAAGTGTTGGCAGAAATTGAACAACTACTATGTATTACGTACTTCTTGCTTTAGAAATGCACGTTTACGTTATAATGAAAAAAACAACGTTATTGCCAATAACAAAACGATGGTAAAGACTTCATTTCAGCAAAACAATGTCATTTCCTCTCGAGTTTGTATATTATACATACGTAACTAGTACGAACAACAATTCTTCACCACCAAGTTACAGCCACACATACGTATACTTTGCATATAATTTCACACAGTCCAAGTATATCACACTTGACACCTGGCATATCTCCTAAAACCTCTAACTGTCTGCCCCTTGAGGAAACAGTATGGCTTCACTGACAGGATAAAACCATAAAATGCCAATCTCCAGGGACCTGTGATCACCACTGACATCATACCACCTCATCTTAGATATGTACAAACTCCAAACATTTCAACATTTTTACATAATATACTACAATACCACACCAAAGTTAAAGATCATGACACACCACTCTCACTCTACGCACAAGCGCACATCAACGTATCCACTAACCTTTCTTCTTTATCTTCTTCTTCGGCTGATCTTCTGATGTCTCAACAAAGCCATCATCCACACCTCCGTCTCCCATTTCATCGGCTTGGGCCATGTCACCTTCACTCACACTGGGTAGGTGCTGTGGGGTCCGTAGTACCCTTCCGGATGGCCTGCGCTTCCGATGACCAACCATATGCATACCTTGTTTCTGTACTTTCTTACCCACACCACGAGTCACCAGACCACGCAATCTGGAGTTCTTGTTCTTCTTGTTCACAGACTTCACCCTCTTGGGGTCTGCATGGTGATGTGTACTTTCCTCTGTTCTCATGGGAATATCATAAAGCGGCTCCACACTGCCATTTGGGATTCGATTCGCTCTTCCCAACGTCAAATCCGCACCAAAGTCTTCACCGCCAGAATCGCTGATTTTGAAGAGCTGTAGATTCAGCCTTCGGTCATTCCCTTCAGAAGCGGTAGAGTCGTCTTCCGGGTGAACCGAATCTACTTCGCCACCTGTGTCCAGTCCTGAGTACCCGCCCCTGCGTAACTCCGCGGAGTCCACAAACCCCCAGAAATGTTTGTCAATGGTGTCCTTGGACTTTGTCGCGTCCGGCTTGTACGCCATACTAATCCCTCCGACACGATTGCACGCGATGTAATCACCTGTAGAGAATCTAAACGAACGAGTTCTGCTGATGGAACCACACGTACAGGCAGACAGTACAGAACAGATGTTCACCGTACGGCTTCCCGCGACCAAGTACCTGACTACAACGGCGGACGTAATTCAATCATCATAGCCTAAATTTAATGATTATTGGGACTTTGACCATAATATTAGATCCCGAACTAGGAAACTCACTTGTACTGACATATTATGATACAAACATCATGATACAGATGGGTGTTGAGGAGTTGTAAAAAGCTACTCGATACAGACCTCTATGATGATAGCGTATATTTAATGCTGTACCGGTGTAGCAAACCCTAAAATCAACACAACACGTCTTCAATATAATAATATGGACGCTATTGGAAGATTTCCAAGGGCACATACACAGGTTAAAGCCTTGAAGCATGAAAATTAAGCATGGTAAAGTATTTGTGTGTCATTTCGTTAACTATTATAATTGCTTTAGTTACCGCTTCGTAAAAGGACAAACTCACCTTATTTTCATCCATTTCAAGGAAAGAGCTCTTGTTTCGTACGCGCAAAGGATAACAATGAAATGTATTATTCTTGATTCAGGATACACTGAATGAAAACCGAGTATGTTTACAACGAAAACGCATAACGAACTCGCAATCGATCAACAATGAAGGTTCGACATGCAACAGATATTAGCGCATGCATGTGCATCAAGACGTGGTATCATGGGATCCAAACTCTCGCAGCAACTGAAAATTGCGCTTTTGAATTTCAGCAGATTCTTCCAGCCATTTTGTTCTGCACACTTCCAATTTGACAGCCATGTTATCTAATGCTTCCTGCAAAATGGCAAAATGAGTCAGTCAGTACATTAGCCTAAAAGTAGTTGCAAATTCGCACCTACCACCATACCTATAACAGTAAAAGTACTAATAATTGAGGGGTTGCCATATGTACGGATATGATCAATCAGAACTGATATTTTCAATGTACCAAAGTACGTAAGAATGTACCGACAATAAGCTAATCCCTTTATTACATCAGAATATGCCTCCATTCTCATGGGGGGAGCCCCTATGTACGTACATACACATATCATGATGGCATTAAACCAACAACAATTCTAAGATCACAGGTACAGAGCACGTACAAAGTAGCTGAGGGGCTCGTGAATACAAGAGACCTTACAGCACCTGCCACTATACTGTAAGGTAAACTGCCTACCTGGAGGATAGATTCATATGCTTGTTCAACTGATTTTATCTTCTGCATCAATGTTTGATATTGTTCTTCTTTTTCTTTCTTGAGCTTATCACGATCTTCAGTGACATGATGTAGCTTCAACTTCGTTTCATCTGATAATGAACACATATAAACATGATTACAAAAAGAGGTAATGAATGGTGCCGGTAATTATAGCTCCTATACCACATACCCCACGCACCACATGTGCTGATGAACACTGTTGTCCATTCAAAATGCATGAACAACTACATAAAATTTGTGATATGAATAGAAGCATTTCTATGTGTGTACTGATTTGTGGCAAACAGTTTAAAATCCTAGATTAAAAATGGCTCACTGTATTTCACGCAAACTAGAGGAAACAAGAACAGTTTTCAATAACTTAGTACTTTTGCTGGGTCACAGTCATGTTTATACATCAAGTCTTTGCCATTTGTGCCTTCACACAGGCAAAAACTAACACTTTACATACAGGGTAACAAAGTGAATTAACGAGACGTTAATGTCAAAACGTTGAGATGTGAATGTATCACTCTGTGGATTTCACTAGTGAGTCAGTCTATACAATACTAAGTATTGCATGTATGTATGTACATATGAAATTCAGAACCCAGGTACATACGTATGTACACACTATTGCAGCATCCCAATAACTGTAAAACTGATCCTCTGTACAATATACGAATGTACTACAGTCCTGCAATCTCAGAGAATGAATAACGAATTAATACCCAGGTGTGATATGCATACCCACCCAATAGAGACGTTAGTCTTTTCACCTCTTCCTCCAAAAATTGAATTCTCATTTCCATTTGAGTCTGCATGGACTTGTACTGCCTTGACATATCTATGTACATTGTGCAAAGAGTGATTTATGCATCTATAATCTGTAGACCAATGGAACATGGTATGTACGTACGTACATACAGTGAAGCAATATGGTAATGCTCCTAAAGGATAAATGTTGAGTCTAGCAGGGTCAATCCTTAGCAGATAGTACAATACAAACTGAGACTGAACAAATACATACATACATACGTACATAGACTACATGTATACAATATCTTTGTACGTACATACACAGCTGAGGACTGATGTGATAAGTACGTATCAATCGACAAGTGAATATGCACGTATGTATATGTTATATAACATAGCAACAATTGATACAGGTTTACTAGATACATATGCATGTACGTATCCCACATGCATACAAATAGGACCAGTGAAATAACAACTATCATTATTTAGGATACGCATACAGTGAATTCTCCTTAATCTGTCACAATTTGATTCTAAAAAATATGGTAGATAAACAAGTTTGGCAGATAAACTGGATATTTATTAATACTTGTATATTATATTGATACTGGAAATTGGGGCAAATTAAAAGGCTTGGCAGATAAAGTAGTGGTGGATTCACTGTACATTCATATGTATGATATTACTTTGTACACGATATAGAGGATGGTTGGCATTAGAATTGATACATACATACGTACATATGTACGTATGCACCAGCTGGTAAGCAAGTACTGTACATAGGTATGTACGTATGTGTATGCTATCAGGCACCACACCAATAGCTCATGCAGGTTTCCATCTTTTGTACATAAGTAGACATGTATAATTTTTGGCATCAAATATTTCAACAATTTCTGTCATATACGTAATCCTGTGGATCACATAAGCGATGGATTGCTCATACATAAGTCATAGATGTTGAGAGAGGCACAGTTTCTGTTGTTTTACTCAGTACTCGAGACTGTTAAGAGATTTTAGGTAGTCTCGAAGCATTGAGTTTGTCAACAAGATATATATTCGATCTCTCCAGACACTCAGACATCATCAACCAAAGGTGGTCATATGTACATACCATCAAAAGTATCTACTTACATGCCTAGTAATTACACAACAAGGTTTGTTCACACTAGAAAATAAGAAATTGTCTTCCAAAGTTTCGGCAGGATACATCTGCCTTTATCAGGAAATAAGAAGAAAGTGGATCACACATGCATTTGATTCTGGTCACACTCCCTAGTGAAGGGAGCAGTACACTGTCAAAACATTGGAATACAATTTCTCATTTGGCTAGGGTGAACGAACTCTATTGTACAATGTTCGATATACGTATGTACGTACCTAGCCACTCACACCTGCTCAAACATACATATAAAAAATATAGCTTCGTATCAGGTTAGTATGTACATACAGTGTGTTTCACATGTAGACTATTGCAAACACTTCATGAATGTTGAAAAATCCTGCCTGTCTCAGCTGCCCAGAAAAGATAAGAAGCCCAAACAGTGTAATTATATTGAAGGTACCACCGGTATACAAACTACCACAGCAGTGTATGTACAATCTATACCACTCACTCGCAGTGTACAAACTACCACTCACCCACAAGTGTACGTACGTACAAACTACCACTCACCCACAGTGTACGTACAATCTACCACTCACCAGCAGTACACAAACTACCACTCACCAGCAGTGTACAAACTACCACTCACCAGCAGTGTACAATCCTCCACTCACCAGCAGTGTACAAACTACCACTCACCAGCAGTGTACAATCTACCACTCACCAGCAGTGTACAAACTACCACTCACCAGCAGTGTACAAACTACCACTCACCAACAGTGTACAAACTACCACTCACCAGCAGTGCACAATCTACCACTCACCAGCAGTGTACAATCCTCCACTCACCAGCAGTGTACAATCCTCCACTCACCAGCAGTGTACAAACTACCACTCACCAGCAGTGTACAAACTACCACTCACCAGCAGTGTACAAACTACCACTCACCAGCAGTGATGTCCAACTTGCTCTTCTTTTCCTCGAACATGGCCTCCTTCACACCATCCAGTTCATCTCTCATCTCAGAAGCACTGGCTTTGGATCGTCTTGCAACTTCTGTCCTCTGATCTTCAGTAACAAAACAAAACACACCACAAAACAATCCCCACGGATCGCATATGATAACATGGTCACACTCATACGTATACAAGACACTCACTAGAAACATTAGCAGACTATTTATATACTTTCAAGTTAGCAACAAAATTAGACATTTTCAGTAAAGCCCAGGGGGAGCTTATAAGTGGTAGTTACTGACTGGACCAGTTTCTACGAGCACACTGCATTTCCAATATGAGTAGCTTGGAGCGGAGTAACTTAGAATATTGTATTAACCTTGAGCACTCCCAACATCGAACCACTCATCCAAATTGCCAACCTCTTCCATATAGAGAGGGATGCAGCATTTGAATACTTTGTCTAAATATCAAGTTGATATCACTGTGTGAGTTTGAAACGACGTCCATTCCAAATAGCTATACTCACTCTACATTTTATATGATGTATCTTCTTTATATATAGCACAGATACTACAAACGTCAACAATCAGAGTATCTACACTCAGGGGGAGGACATATGTACATTATTCCAGGCAATTGAATGCAGCCTATCCAGATACTAGACTGCACTTCATTAATTGGTGAGTTTGTAAGAGTACAGGGGTATATCCTACAACAGATACTACTAGTGACGCGGCAACATATTTCTCTAACATTTCTCAACTGTTGAATCTGTCTATTTTCAATGGATGGTCACCAAGTGCTGTGGACATACATACTTTTCTGATGAAGTTGTATCAAAGTACAGATATTCCATAGTACAGTACTACCAAAAGTAATAGAGGGACCCTGTGTTATCTTTGATAGTATCTCAAATGGTTTTCGGTAATGGTATTGGCAATGGCAAATGGCTCTCTATCATGGTACTACTTCACTAATACTTGGCATTATCAGCTGTGTTAACCGGAGTTAATGAAACTCATAAGAGCATCGGCTAGGTGTAATTTCCAAGTTTATCTTTGAGGCAAAGAAGAAGCTACAGTGGTTATCTGCAGACAGTCCTAGCATAGATACTCTATGCTTGCGTCTATCTATGGTCCTGTAGCATTGAGCTAAGGCTGGTGCTAATAACAGGACTTGACCTCCTTAGTATTTAAATGTCGCTCAAAATGATTTAACCTTTACTTGTGCTAATAATTGAATGCATCCTCGATCTACTCTATCATGGTACTACTTCACTAATACTTGGCATTGTTAGCTGTGTTAACCGGTAAGTCTACTAACTGTCTCATTTATGATCAAACGCTACCTAATTGAGCTCTAAGAGAGGTGATTTCTTGCAGTGTCTTTTTGTATCTTTCTTCCACGGTCAGCCCGACATCTCCTTTCTTCTTTCCTTTTTTTCCTTTCTTCTCCTTAGCTGCACCTTTTACTTTGCTCATTTTGGATACACTATCTGTTGGCGTTGCTCAGTGAAACGATGACTTGCGTTCTTGTTCACACCATCGATCGAGGATTTCTCCAACAAAATCGATAGATTCTTTATTATGATAATTATTATAGTAGTAGTTACTTTATGGAACTACTGGATTAGTATAGAGTATTTATGTTATAATATACCAGTAGACAGTCTTCCTACGTGATATAACCATATAAATTAATATTATATCGTCCTCAATGCCAGTCGTAGTAGATTTTGCACGGGCACACTCCGATTCGGGGGAACCACAACATTCTTAGACAGACCAACAGCAATGATACAGTAAATATTAGATGCTCACGCAGCTTGTCCATGATGGTATGATACAAAAAGTAACCTCGGGGGCGAGGATTAAAGGGCACATAGCTGCAGCTGTATATGCATAGTGTGTACAAACCCGGCAAGGCAAAGAAATAAAAAAACCTAAGACGTATACTATAATTGGTTATAAAACATTGGACAATCAAGCGTAGTACGCGTACGGAGTACTTGACGAGGATGAATTATAACCGATTTTGTTCAGTTAGGAGTCCTGTCGATAATGCGGGCGAATAGATGCCCTTAGGGTTCGACGAGGGCATCACTGTACATGGCCTCTGCTGCACTCGATCTCTACTGAGTGATCTATTTATCTACGGATCTGTCAGGTAGCGGTAGTAATTCAGCTTGACCCTATTGCTTTTGACATTTCACATCAATAAAATTATTTTGTGTAGCTACGTAAGTTATAATGCAATAATTACACCTCCTTGAAACACCCACGGTCCATGCACTTAGTTTGTTCTCGGCATTCAGTATAATAATGGCATATCGAATAGCTATGTATTAAATTAAACAATATGATAACAATATTAAGGCATATAAATTAAAAGAAGGGAAATTAGGGGCGGAACGAATAGCTAACACCCGCAGATTCCAATCTAGAAGAATTTGAACCAATGCAGTTTGGCTGATCCAAGCGCTACCTATTGCAACAAGTCGATATCTAGATTCTATATCTACCGGCATCGACCTCGGAAAGTGATGGCAGAGGTAGGATCAATGAATATATTACACTTAGCGGAACCGCTAGCAATTCGATTATTACAAATGTTACAGTAACAATAATTCCACATTAGCTATATCCTTTTGCGATTCTTTTTCTATACATAGGGAAGGTGGACTCCTGTGCGGGTAGTGCAGGTGCCCGAAGGAGTTAACATTGGACAACTCATAGGGAAAGGCGGAAAGAACTTTAAAGAAATCGGAGAAATTACAGGGACTAAAGTCATTTACAAGAAAGTATGTTTCCATCATGATAATAAAAGTCTTAGATCATTTATTTAATATACGCTCCGATAGATCTAATATTAGGAACATTTACAGCAGAACATCACACACACACATGAAATCTTCTGTTTTCATAATTATAGCTACATTGAACCTTTTAATCAATATATTTATTATTATTATCATAGTAAAGTCAAAACTCCAGTAACAATAGCGTATTAACTGGCTTATTCATGCAAATAGTACATGTATATTGTTCGAAATGCAAAATGATCCACAACGATAATTAAGGAAACTTGGCCATTACTGTAGTGAATACTGATCATCTGTACCAATATTATCCTTCAATTCTATAATTAGAATGTATAATTATTATAATGTGTGTATTAATTTTGCTAAATGGTATTGTCTGTTATAGTTATTATAATAGTACACATTGTTGTGCCTATCTATGCCTTATTTTAGCCTGACTGGTGGTATGTGTTACAATGTGCTCGAACTGCATTTTTTTCAAATCATTCAGGAATCCAACAACATTCAAGTAACATGTTCCAGTCAGGGTAATATTGATGCAGCTGTTAAGAAGATCGAAACACTCATATACGAATGTACTCCACTAATTCTGAAAGAAAAAGCTTTAAAAGACAAAGTGATTGATCTTTTCAGAAGTGATAATCATTTGGAAAACATCTGCAGAAGAACAAGGTGTAAAATTTCTTTGGACCCTAAGGTACATTTACTTGATGTATCCAGTATTCTCATGTATCTATAGAACAGGGAACATAACTCCGCCCCCTATTGACTGTAATATTGGCTTGATAGCTATATGTGGATAAGTGGTAGTCCTTAAATATGTATATACGTACGTATAGGACCTAGAACACAAGGCTGTGGGAAGCGGTGTGGCTGGTAAGGTTTAGACTTTACCACTTTTTGAAATTCCACTTCAGAATCTGCCATCTTTTGATTACATCATAATTCATATTATGTCATAATGATGTAATCAACCCTGATGTTACTATAATTATGTCATAGAAATCGTCAATATGCATGGCGCCATCAAAGCCTAAGAGCAATGAATTACTTAATCTCTCTGTTGGTGAGAACCCTTATCAGCCTTTTTCTTTTCAATCCCTTAAGCACACATTTGGTAAGAAGAATGTTGTTACTCACTCATTATACAGTAAAATGGTACCTAGACTAGTATGTTCATGAGTTATCGCAAGCGAAGCGAGTGTGAAATTATTGAATACAGCCTTACGAAATTTACCACTGCATGCTTCCTACAATCTTGGAGCACTTCATGTATTTAGAATATAAATGCCCCAAAGACCTATAAATATTTTACAGCACCAAACCAACCAACCATACATCATACAATAAGGTGTGTCAATCAGACTACTGTATAATAATTATTAAAATTTGTATGTTTTATGTGAGCAAATTCTCAATTCATTTGAGAAGCTCCATACTACTTATGATGAACCTGAAAGACAAGGAAATACAAACTTTAGCTGTCTTTGCAATGACTAGATGGTCACTATCACTGATATAAGACCACCTCTCCCATACTAATGTCCCTATAGTTACAGGGTAACCATCATGAAAATTTACATGATATTAGTCAATTCAATGTGTATAAGACATTTTACCAAAAGATAATGGTGGATCACATTTACAATAAACACATTGTTTACTTCCAAGGTATAGTATAATGTAATATTAATTATGGAATTCAACTCCCAGTGCTATATGTAATAGTGCGTGTACTTCTTTATCATAGGAAAATTATTGTAGTGCTTTATATTGTTTGTAATTATAATATTATTTTGCATTTTCCCGGGTAAACTGTACTATATATCACTGATATTTACAAAGCTTAACTCTGATATCTCATGTATATTAACCATTGATCTGGTTCAAGGGTCTATATACATGTTTTTCTTTTATAGGTAGATAAAGACAAAGACTTAGTACTTTTCACTATCTATAGTACAGGAGATAATGCGGATTTTGAAACTTGCAAGCGAGAGTGTAAAATCATATTTGCTATAGCAGTGAGTACTGCATTATTTATGTATGCGTGAGGGATGATAAGCATAACATCACACATTAACTTCAATCTGTAAATTAATATATTCCAGACAAGTATAGGTTAATATAATATGCCTCCAAGTTGTATGAATGAGGAGGAAATGGGTTAAAAAAACCTGCGCTTCTGTACATATGCAAGCATATTATAATAATATTATATAAACATATAAAACATAATGTTATCCAACATAGGGGAATGACAAGCATCCAGCATTCTTGGACTGCAAGCTATCTCTACTGACGAGACTCCCTGAGTTTGCCCATGCTGAAGTTGCCAAAACCCAAGTAAAAGTAAACTATGGCTCCAGAACCAAGAGACCAATGAGTCAATACCATTATCTAACTCTTGCTAACAGGCCTAGGGTAAGTGATATTGTTGTAAATTCTTATAAAACCCCAGCTCATAATATTCTATACTGTTAATTATTGTGTGCATGTTACAGACAACTTATAAAATGATGTGTATCTTGCCATAGAACTAGATAGTAGAGTAATTGTGGGGTATTAAATTGTTGGAAAAACATTTTAGTATAGCTTCATAGGGTGGAATGTTAATTGGTTGATAATATTATTGTTGATGAGGTAACGGTTTGTGTAGAAATTAAAACATGAATACCTCAAGTATAGTGCAATTGTTCAAGTATGGCTTTGAAGTTTGATATTATCTCTGATTGGTCCTCTGGCACATTAATAACATCCCGATATATAATGTTACCATGTGGATTTTTATCAAGCTCTTTGTAATCAAGACCCTTTTACAATTGATTGCTTTTTCATGTTGCAGAATTTCAGGATGGCAGCACTGGATGAACATGGATTTAGACATCTTCATGATTCAATGGCAGCAGTATTACATAAAGTTATGGAGAAAGAAAGGAAACTTTGTCGCATAGATATAGGAGTAAGGTCGGTGTATGCATATTATATGTACTATATACACATCATGTGTGTTGGTGAATATATTATGCATTAAGTCATAATATTATATTGCAATATAATATACTTACATGCATATAATGGCAAGCATCTCTACAGGATAAAATTATCGATGCAATATTATTCCTGTAATTATAACAATAATATACACAATTGTGTGTTCAAATCTATATAATACATGTACATACATGATATCTGACTGTATATATATATATACATGAATTCTTCTCAGATTTGGTAAAATTATGTGGAAGAAACTGCCCAAAGAAGTACCCCGCTGCATTTCTGTGAAGTCTCTTGTAAGGCATGATTCAAGCCTAGTCTCCACAGAGGCTTTTGCCGGGATCCAGTCATACAAGTTGAGATTCCCTTCAGCAGAATATGCAGAGTGAGAATGCACATGTGCATGACCAATAAATTCATTATTTTAAAACTTCCTTTAATGAGGAAACTCTGTTTATTTTCCACTTTTTCCGTGTTTGCATTTAAGCAAGATTATTTTATTATGTATGTATGTACTTACTTATAATACTGGTTTACTATTATTTTACATTATACTAAGTCTGATTCCTCTCTTAATAGTTTTTCACATCTCAAACTCGTGTCATCCCCAACATGTTTGTCTGTTGGCTTGGTTTTTATTGATGGCAGCAAGGACCTTAATTACAGGAGTGCACTATTGAAATGTGTCAAAAATGGGGACCGCTTCACTATGGCAGGAATTCAGATGACAAAGAAGATACTCTATTATGATGGATTATGCTTGGATTGGTTAGTCATAATTACATGTATTCTACTTCAATTAATTGCAATTACTGTGTTGAGCGTATACAGTTGGACCCCTATAATTCGGCCCCCTGAAATACAGACACCGAGCTAAAACAGACGCATAGTCTTGGAACTAACTTATTCTGTATTGTAATGTATGTAAAATGTCCCCTGAAAAACAGACTTTCATTATTCCGTAAAACGGACGGGAAAATATGAACCAGTGAGTATATAAATCAGTTGTAAATTATACACAATAAAACGGGCAAATCAAAGTTTCTGAGGCTGTAAGATTTCCTCCAGTTTGACAACAATACCTTTGGTCCTGACAATCTATACGTGCAAGGGATTTTGAGGTGAAAATGTGATAGAAGTATTCATTACGAAGACGATTTGTATTGTACCATATTAGCTCATATCTCTAAGAAATATGAGGTTTAGTTTGAAGATGAAGTGTCTATAACTCTTATACAGCTAGACAAATTTCGTATAGCACCCTATATGCAACATGTCTTTTTGCCACCCAATATGGCTGCTGAGTTATGCCCCCACATCGTGCATGTCCATTAATTTCAATCCTAAGTACATAACCCCTGAAATAGGGACACCCCTATAATCAGACACAAAAAGACTGACCCAAGGTGTCCTGATTACAGGGGTCCCACTGTAGAATAATAAATGACTAATTAGTAAACAGTATTCAAATTACTTCAAAAAATATCATTAAACTTGATTTGATTTGATTTGATTTGAAATCTTATTTAATGTGGGGGAGCCTTTAGCCTTAAAGGCTACTTTTCAAGGCACCCACAAATACACGAATCAATACAACAACTAAACACAAACACACAGAGATTGCAGACAATGTCTAATACATAGTTTGGTGGCCTTGGTCTTCTCTTTGCATCTTCCCTTCCCATGTGTTGGTAGGGGGGTGCAGGGAAAAAAACTCATAAATCATCAGCAGTGCCAAGAATGGAACCAGGGACTAAACCATACTAAACCCGTAGAGTAGATGATAAAGGATTGTCTTATGCCTGCTATAATTGTGGTGTCTTTCCGCTGTTCACATCATAGCAACTATGATGTTTGTGTACACACGGTCAAACATGATCATTATGATGATGAAGAGATCTTTCTCAAAGCTATTGGAGAGAAAGTGGCAAGTAGCATCCAAGAAAGGTAGGCATCTTATATACGTACATATTGATGCTTACGTATGTATATGTACGTACTGTATTTGAAACTACTGCATGTATCTAGTCTTGTAGCATTTAGCTGTAGTGGACTTCTCTAATAAAGTTGCTCACTCACGGGATAAACCAAATTTAACCTGCAACACGTAAACATATGTAATATCCCCTTTTATCTGTGAATTATCCAAACAGGTCTCCTACGGTTAATAGAAATTCCTCTATAGTTTTAGTCAAAATACCTGTAGCAGATATAGAATCCCCCACACCACCCCGCACATGAGATGTTCTCCTGCATGGTAAATACAGGCTAATTATCCACAATGAATTATAAGTGTATTATTGTTCTATTATTCACACATACGTATATTGTACATTGGGTGTACATGTATATACCATGGAGTGTTGTGCATGCATGGGATGAATGTGTTTTATAACATGTCATTGTACTAATGTAGTTGCATGTATTGCACAAGCACATGTAATATATGTACATGTTTCTTTTCAGTACTATTTCCATTTAGTTTGTATGCAGTGAGCAAATTGAAATGTAAATAGAGCTGATATTGATTAAAGTACAATACTTTTTAGGAAAAGTGGACGAGACAATGTAGTAGAAGTTGAAATGATAACAAGAGACTTTCAGTATGTAGTGTATTTTATTCGACGTTATGAGAAGAAGATTTATGAATATCCTTTCAATGGATGTTCATTCCTGTTGTCACACACCTGTAAAGAGTTCAGAAGTCACGAGAAACAAATGGAATCAGGAGAAATTCCAAAAAATGGCACTCCTGTTGAGGTAGAGTTATTTCAACAAGATGGCGAATTGGAGGTAGGTATGGTTCATAATTCACCAGCTTGCACACCTACTATTTTCATATACTATTATAGCTCCTACACTCTCACAGATGCTTAAATAGTACATGCATTTACACACTCAAGTACGCTCACATATGCACACACACACACAGATGCAGATGTGTTCATCATTGATAATGTATTATAATATTATAGCATCCGTTACCATAGAAACAGTACTATTATACAGCAATTTTATATTGTATAAAGCGCTAGCAACAGTATAAAGCGTTAGCAACGGATGCTATAATGGTTAAGACATGGACACTCGGCATTATGACATATAAAATACACTCGCCCTCGGGCGCTTCGCACCCTCGGGACTCGGTATTTTATATGTCATAATGCCCTCGTGCCCATGTCTTAACCACTAAATAATATTGTGTGCAAATTTAGTTGCAGCTATCTCTGACATTTAGATGTATTTTATTTGCAAACGCAACACATATGCAATATAATACACATCTACACGTGCTCCTAAGCATGCAGATAATGCAATAGCTTTGTAATAAAATATATGTACTAACCACAAAACACATCAATACACCTGACCTGCACATTTATTCGTCCTACTGTGCAAAGTTCTTACAGTATTGCAAAACCAATAATGGGCAGTGAATATACGTACGTATACATACAGTCCATATTTGGTGTCTCATTGCGTAGGAATGTGCCTGGCCCACAGGAATCTAACAAATAGTAGGGGTGGATGGTGGTTCATCATGGCATCATAGCTCACCTTTCATGAGTAACCAACCAGCTATAGCAACATTAACACATGCTTGGTGTATATTTGTAGCTGATCAAATGTATGTAACTATGCACACATCTATCTTTCCCACTAATACAGTTGCTGAATCCTCAATGGATTGCTGATTTTTCTCAATTTCAAGGGACTTCAGTGAAGGATGCCTTTGCCAACTATGCCTGTGATCCACTTGCTGATAAGGTATTACCAAAGATACCAACTGTTGCGAGTGTCCTGTACGAATTACAAAATTTCATAAACTGTGCTGTGAAGATAGCCTCCGAAACTAAGTACATTAGTGAATAGGTAAGCATTGACACCCTGCAGACCTTTATAATTAGATAAACATAATACTCGTATTAGTATGTATTTTTGTCGCATTTTCTTTACATAAGAGTAGTGAATCTTCAATTCTGTAATCTTTTGATCATATTATGTTAAGAAACTAGTGTTAATGACCAGATTATGTACATAATATAATGTTATTTTATAGAAAACCTCTTTTATACTGTACACATACACATAATTAGGCTTAAAAATATTGATTACATATACAGTGAAGTCTCTTCAATCTACCGCAATTCGTTATCAAAGAATAGAGTGGATTAACGAGTTTGGCAGATTAACTGGATATTTATTGGTACCTATACATTATATTGGTACTGGGATATTATGATGGATTAAAGGTTTGGCGGATTAACAAGAATTCACTACATATTACAATAGTTATAAGTTTATAGATTCTGTATAATATTATATGTATATACATATAGTAAACTGTGATACGTTGAACAATACTACATTACATAACATAATGTATGGACACATACGTATTTACATACACTTGCATACATAATAACATGAATGCATATTATGTATGTATGAAAAGTATTGTCTGCATACATGCAATTTTACAACTACGTATCTTGTGCACTGGGTCATCCTGCATGTACATGCAGTGCAATGTGCACGTGAACACAACGTGCTCATGATTAATATTTTCTAGAAACTTTTAAATTAAATCAAGTATAGAATTATATAATGTGTGTGTGTTTGTGTGTGTGTGTGTGTGTGTGTGTGTGTGTGTGTGTGTGTGTGTGTGTGTGTGTGTGTGTGAGTGTGTGTGTGTGTACGTAATAGGACACTTTGGTTAACAAGTACTATAACATTATTATGTTATTATTATATTATTTGCAGATTAGGATTGTCCATATAATAATGATATGATTTAATGATGCTTTACTTTAATGTTCTATAAGGAAGACTGCTGTGTCTACTTTTGAAAAGTGAGTTGTTTGGCTAGGTAGCATCTTATGGATAAGTTCATTGGAATTTCACTAGCCATAAATAATTTTTTCACCAACCACCACAAACGTTTCCACAGCTAACTGCTGTCTTCTTCAGTGGTATGGAATACAAATTGTGTGTGCAATTTTAATCAGTGTGGTGACAGTTGATGATGAGATGACGTGTTTACTTTGTAGAATAAGGTGTTACACTGTGGAGTGGTATGATTGATCAAAATTCCATTGTGAATACCACATGGAATGTCAAAGGACTAAGTATCAGGTGTGGTACTGGTGTTCCCCCTTTCAAGATAAGATTACTACTTTAGGTCATGCTGACATCCACTGCCTAGGTTACACTGTGGAGCCATACTAGTGTGCATGGTTCACCTTCCGTATGATGAAGCTTAATAAGGCAGTGAGAACCTTGAAGGAATGGAGTAGTTGGCTGTGCTAAAGGACTGAGTCAGTGGGAACACTTCACATGTATACCATCACGCTAGACACAGTTGCCATGATTTTTTAGCATTATACAGTAGTCCACAAATTATCCACCTCATCGCCACATCATACCACCACATGTATGTACATGTAAACTTGATACCGCTGCTATTGATAGTACGTAATACTATAATATATTATTGTATATTTCAACGTATTATAGAAACCCATTATTATTTAGGCAATTTTGCATTATCAAGCATATTCAAACTTTTATGTACAATATCATATATATTGTATGTAAAATACAACATCAAAAATATTATCATTGTACACGATAACTGTAGGTACATTTACATTGAGCATGTACGTACTTATGCATGTATATATACACTTTTAGGCATGTGTGTGTATATTTTAATTCTTATATATTGATTGTTTTATCAGTCTTTTTATTTCTGTACAATAGGAATGACACCCATAGCTACAGCCCCCCACATACCCACACAAGAGGTGTTGATCACTGCAATTGGTACGAATATACATAGTAGACATAGCACACCTGATAATTTCCTTATCTAGTGTATATACTTGGAGTTAGCACAATGAGTGTTAGCAAACAACACAATGTCATGGCAGTTAAGGGAGTCTGTGCAGCCACTGTATGTGGAGGACACAAGTTACATGCAAATAGTGAATAGTGATGAGTTCACATTTGAGTATGACTGTTTATGAATCCATACAACAATTGATGACTCCCCATAATTCTTGGCCATGACATAAGCAACGATTATTACTGGAGTGTACACAAGTTTTGGGACAAGATAGAATAAATCTAGATCTCATGCAGTTGAATCTCTATCAAATAATGCTAAGTGGTATGAATCAACAAATATTTCTACTATGGATATAATTTCTTTTGCTTACCACCATTGGCCTTGGGCAACTGTATATAGTGCTAATCTCATATCCAAATGAAGATAGGAGCCACACACACACACACACACACACACACACACACACACACACACACACACACACACACACAAACACACACACACACACACACACACACACACACACACACACACACACACACACACACACACACGCACACATACATAAACATACACCAGTGTTGTGGTAATGGTAGCTAGTAATTGTAATTAGCTGTAATCAATTACACATTTCTAAGTAATCACATTTCAATCGTAATTGACATTACATAGCTGGAGCAATCATAATGGTAGTTTATTTCATTCAAATTATTGCCTATTGGTGCATCAATTACACAATTACATTCAATTTTATTCACCATTCTTCGTCTGAACAACACACTATAAAATGAAAAATATCTATGTCTGACTTGGGTAAACACTTGGCAATTCTATGTACATCTGCATAAGTGGAATGAAAGAAAATGCTAAAATTGAGGACCTAAACACATTTAGTACTGCAATATGGCACATAACAATCATATATTTAAGTAATTGTAATTGCAAATTGCAATTCCTCTAAATATTTGTAATGGAAATTAATTACATGAAGAAATAATTGTAATGGCAATGGTAATCGGTTCTTGAAAAATCCAAGTAATCGTAATGGTAGTTTATTACTTGTGAGCTGTAATTATCACAACACTGACATACACACACATAATATACACATACACATACATATGAAATTGTAATAGCAATCATCAGGGATGTGTCCATTCCAACAACTATCGGCCGTACATATTCATACACACAAAAAAACACACACACACACATGTACATACACACACACACGCACACGCACACACACACACACACACACACACACACACACACACACACAAACATACACACGCGCGCGCATGCTAGTCTAGCTAGCTAGACCGTCCCTAAGAGGCGCCGAGGGGCGGAAAAGGAAAGGGACGGTCTAGCACAAGTAGCGATTAATTCACACTTGATCGCGTGACCATCAACCAATGAAATGCTACTGCCAAGAATCTTGGCAATGATATTCATTGATTCAGTTTAGTTAATTGTTAAGTGTCAGGGAGTATGATACTACGTACTCATCGTTGGTAGCCGGGAATATAAAAGAGAGGTTAAGATCGTACGCACCGTAAATGTAGCGCGTGTCAAATTCACTCACCTGACAGTCAGATGAACGCGATTACTAGTATTTTGCAAGGACATTATACGATTGCATGTCTCCGACCGTTCACGGCAATTCGCCTATCAAGAATTGCAAACGGAATGGAATGAGAACCAGCATATTCAATTTTAGTTGTATCATCGCTTTTATTTCTGATGAACGAACAGATGAAATACTTTGCGAATGTAGTTTGTCTGCTGTGCGTTCACAGAGTGGTTAGAGACGTCGATATTCACGATGAACGATACAAATTGAAAGTACCTATATTCTGACGAAGAATCATTGCATAATCGACAAAACAACACTAGATCTATTCTTTCCTTGCTTCCCTCTGTCCTCCCACAGATGATATAACCTGAGTTAGAACACAGACTATGGTTAGAGCATCTATGGTCCTCCTAACACGTACGGGGTGTATGATGAGCCCTATACGTGCTATTTGTTAATTGGCAGGTGTGAACTAATCGCTACGTGGGCTAGACCGTCCCTTCTCTTTTCCGCCCTCGGCGCCTCTTAGGGACGGTCTAGCTAGCTAGACTAGCACGTACGCACGCACACATACACAAACAGGTCTTCAGACCCTCTATACATAGTCTGGCTCGCTAGACCCAATTTCTCATTATCGTGCGGGGCGAAAATGAGAAATAGGGTCTAGCAACTATTGTCAATTTCACACCTTGCGCAATCATCGCCGTCGGCGTTTATAAGCAACAATGCGTACTGGCGTACGGACGAAGGTGCGAGTTGTATGACGCTGGAACAATGCAGACAGGACTATTACTATAACACAATGTTATAATTTAAAACATATTCCAATAGATATTATACGATTTATATCTGTATTATGCATGTGTGCTTCTATTATATAATAATAATCCGAAAGGAACAATTTCGATGAAGGGATACAACACGGATGGCGCAGGGATTAGAGGCTAGTCACTTAGAAACAACATGCTGCGTCTGCGCTGCCGCTGACGTTCCGCGCAAGAAAGGAGAAAGGTCGCTGAAGCGTTCGCACTCACCGTTCTCGCGCGAAAACTGAATGAAATCAGCCAGATTTAGCAGTCATCTCTGTCTCCAGCCTCTCCACTTTCGCAGCCTGACCACTGTAACGCTCGAAAAAACTATGATTATAGCGTTGCTTGTCAGTTTACAAGTAGCAGAATTGTACAGCTCGTCGATCAGCGCGCTCAGCGCTGGCAGCGTAGGAAGCGTATACTGTCGCTCTCTTTCAGAGGTACTGGGATATCTCCAGCCAGCAAGAAGGTAACTCCATGGCCCGACGTCGTCTACACACTCTTCCACAAGCCTATTCTTTAAACGCCCGCGGAGCGGCTAGTGTCAATTACTGGCGGTGTCATTTCAGTTGCCGGTGATTTCATTGGTCGAGCGGAGGTGTGAAATTGACAATAGTTGCTAGCGCGCCAGACTACTCTATACATAGTCTGGCCTGATACGACCGTCCTACCAAGCGCCCTGGGCGAGGAAAGGGAGCCACGCCAGAGGCGTTTAGAAAGACGGTCGTAGCAGGCCAGGCTACTCTATACACTGCTAGTCTTTTTGTTTGGTGTATTTTATCCAGTAATAAGACATTTACGGTCTAATGCAATGACGTCACGAGGGCGGTCACTCTGGAATAACTCTGGTCAGACCATAGATACTCTATACGAACGTCAGACCTGACTGTATCTTTATTCTGTCGGATACCAAAATCACTCTCATCACGCTAACCAGAACACGGTTGTTGTCATTGTTGTGAAACTGTTCGTATGCAAACGAAATAATGCCATCTCTGATTTGTTGTAAGAAGCGCTGGAATGCTGGGACGGATGATTTTGTGATTCCGGCTTTTATAGCACTGGTCCTCCGAGTTCCATGGTAAGCTGGTGATTTGTTGTTCTGCACAGTACCTTACCACCGAGAGTCACGTTAGGTGGAGAAACTGACTCGAAATTGTACACCAGTATAATCTGTTTAGTGTATCCGTTGTGACTTTCGACCGCAGGTCTAGTAATGTGTGACTGTTGGTTATCCAATACGCGCCGTCCTGGGGTGCGTATGTTATGCTAGTGAGCTTAAGTTATCTTCATGACCGATTCTAGGTTCTACTTCTTTCACCACTCAAATAACCGATATGGCGGGCTCGGTCCGATCATGATACCCCACTTGGTTTGATCTGTAGCAGTGCGTACAGTACTAGACACACACATACAGAGTAGAACGCGGTAATGCGATACAAGAGTCCATTCTGATAATGTTGAAATCATGCAGCAGCTGATTTTTAAGGTATAATAGTTAATGCCAAGGTGGTTGAAATTACCCCAGTGTCCCAATTACCTTGATTACCCTATTGTGACCTGTATGTAAATCAGAGCAGCCCTTTGTTTCAATATACATACTTATTGAGTTGTGGTTTAGTGTACAAAGACCTATTCTATGTTGTCATATTGCTATAGTGGTATATGTACGTGGGCCGTACACGTATACTAAGAGTAGGAAATCAGTTAATGAACTATTTCACTTGGGAAACTTATCCTAGCCATATTATGGAGACACCCACTCAACAGTAACAGTAAACTTTGTACCTAACCAATCCTACACACATATCCTATTCAACTACGTACGTAATAGTATCTTATATTCAGTATGTTTTATAACAGCTTACTACTGTGTGTGCATCAATACTCTCACACAACATTGTTAAAGTATTGTTATTTGGCAGCACTGCAGTATTTGGCATGTGGTATGCCTGTGGTATGTGTAGAATGTTAACTGCTGAAAACGTCATGTTCCAAGAGTATTCTGAACAGCAGCCCATCTTTACAACTGCTATAATATGATAGGTTTTGGATAAACCGAAAAGTTGAATTCAATAATATTTGTTGCAGCTGCTGATTGCACTTCTCCGGGTATGAGTGTCAAGAAGAATTTCCCGGACACAAAACTCCTAAAGTAACCAAACATAGTGATTACATTCAAGTTTGTTGTGCTGAGCTTTCAGTTTGCGCATATTGAAAATGGGACAATACTACATGTAGTGCAGTTGACAGATTTGAAGTAGCTGGTTCACATACCAGTATATTGTATTCAATCTGTTGTTGAAAGTACATACTTTTGTAATTGCGTAAACATACATTTTGTCACATTTTATATGTATACAGTATCTATGTACATGGATGTATGTACATATTTTCTATGTATTTACTTCTGTACGTATATCAACACAGTAAATTTGGGTACCAGGGATAATATTGGATGGATGCCTTTAGACCTTTATGATGTTGAGTTGTCTATCACTGGTCAATCCCTTATATGGAGATATTGTTGACACAAAGTTGGGAATTTTAAGACTCTTAATGAATAGGTGTTTCAAACTACCCCAACATACGCTACTTATACAGATTAAAGGTGTCCTGTTCACCTTACAAATGGATCTGTTTTGTGTATAGGCCAGGCATTCGTACCTATATGTAGTAAAGAAATGTACTACAAGATGTTTACCTGTCCATTATTAGCATTTTCAAAAAGTGTTTCATGTCTTTGTTTTATACATGAGTTGAGGAGATCAAGTGTCTATATAAGTGTCATGATTAACAGGTTATGAACACTGTAGAGGTGTCTGCACAGAACCCTACAGCAGAGTTAGAACTGACCTTGTATAAATCCATATAAACTACCCGGCCCTTTACTTCCCATACTTTGACAAATTCCTATGTATAACTGTCATGGCTTTGCAGCCTTATGACTATGATTGTGGTTAATCTGCCACAAGTCCGTCAAACGAACCCTTTTCCTTTGTTTCAGAGGAGAACATCAATAGGATTACCTTTGTCCAACCCTATAGTATGTACTTGTACATAATATATTATAATTATATTATGACATACGTATATGTATAATATGGATGAAATGAATTCCATTCAATCCCTTACAATATCCCAGTAAAATGTAATATTAATTATACAAATAGTAATAATATTGCGTTTATCCATCAAACACGTTACTCAACCATATTTTCGAAAGTAATATTTTGGTGGAAAATTAACAAGAATTTTGTTAAATGCTATATTAATTTAATAACATTCTTCTTTGTGATATCTTTATATCTTTGTCATCCCTGTCATAGTGGGTTGTTGCTGAGGCATAGAACAGAGTTTGTTGATTTGGAATAACCACCCAATCAGTAATAGAGATGAGGATAATGTGCTCTCAACTGTCCCTACCACGTCCTAAAGACTTGGAGTGATTTGAAACCAGCTACATAATACGTATATTCCACATGTTCCCGATAAGAGTTTTGACACTTTCTTTAGAAGCCCTATTTGTTATCTCTTTCGAAAAAGGGATCTGGAGCAAAGCTTCTAACAATCACAAAATTAATGGTAGCTGTAATTTCAAAAAGGCTCTGTATAGGTCTTAGTGATAATTGTGATTTCTAGTTTTGAACGTGTTAACTATTATTGAATCCTTAAAAGTCTTTGCATCCATCGAAATAGCTACATCAAAGCTGTTTTGTCTTTAAAGAAGACGTTGTCTACTACAAATGACTACAAGCGAATAATTAGAGCTTAATGGCCATAGGCAGCCTGCGGGTTTCAAACTCAAATAATTATTACTTGTTTACAGGTATCCTTTTCTCTGGATATTCCAAGTATAATACTGTGCAATAGAAGGTTTCTACATGTCCACTAGCCATTAGAGGGAGTACTGTAATCATTACTGTAGATGTTCGTTGCATTGGTTACCATTTTTCTGCCCTGTAAACACCACTTTTACGGTTAATTGCCCATTAATTTTTTTTTGAACAGTTAGCTACCAATTATTTCAAAACTAAGGCAGCACTTCACCATCTTACCTTATTCCTGTTTAGTACTAAAATGTAATTGCCAGCATAACACTAGAACAGTGTAATTGGTAAACAGTGCAAGGTGATCTGACCATAGAAGCCTATCATTATGTGTAAATGAGGAAGACCTCCATGGTTGGAAGCCCTGCATCGATTGTTTACGATTACATGTGTACATCATTTGTCACAACACAGCGGAATATGCCTATGGTATTGTGTTCATCTAATCATGAGCACTCAAATTCACCTACCATCTGTTTCTGTTCCAGGCTCCTGGTGTCCATATCAATTCTGATTGTGGAAATTCAGACTAAATCATCTGTCTGCTTTTTGTTTGTCCATTTATTGATGGCCTATACTATTTCTCATATTATAATCCAAGTGATTATACTGGGACTGGAGGCTACCATTATGTCTGTCAGTGCTCGAGGATCTGTGATGGAACCGGAAAAACGGAGAAGTCTCCCAATATTTTTAGGAATCAGAGCAGTTTTTTTCTTTTTGGAGTCAGCTGTTATATTATTGGGAACAGCATTGTTGTCAGTTGATGTCCAGTCACAGCTTTCCGATGCTGATGAGGATGCCGATGAGAGTAACACCTGTTCTTCGAGAGAGGGTGTGCTAATAAAGCCTACAACAGCTTTGGTTGTGATATCTTGGTTTCTACAAGCTTTAATAGTGGTGTGCTTCTTTTATTACATTGATCTTTGTGGACTTTTCTTGTCACCAGTGAATTCTGAGGAGACTGATTTGGGTGTGGAAGAAGAATTGATGACTAATGATGGCCAACTGCTATTGTCAGCAGATGAATTGAGACGAAGAACAGTTGTTCATAACGGTAGACATCGTGTTAGTGTGAGGTTTCGTGGACTAACTAGATTTGGAGAGTCCACAAAAAGGCTTTACAATTATCAAGGTATTCAACAACGCCAGTGGTTCAAGAAGTTACACAGGCTATGCTGCAATAATTCTGGAGGTTCTGCTAAGGCTTTGAATGATATTGCCGCAAGTTTTGCAATCGTATTTCAAGATTCAAACTATGTGCTGAGTGATGTTGTGGCCGGACTGAAACTTTTATCTCATTTGCATACCAAGGTGGATGGTGCTTATCAAAGGGAGATAGAGTACATGAGAAAAGTACGTATGTATATCTATGTGTTGTATGTAACACTGTGGTGTGTGTACTTATAAACACAGAGGATGATTGTACGTAGTTTTTGAAGGCCATAGAGATATCACATTACAGTGGTAGTATGTCATTATTCTAAGGACTGTTTATGATACAAGTGGTGAGTTTCATTTTCACTTTCCTATAATATTTAGCTTTCTGCCTATAGGACCACCTTCCTATAGTTAGCTCAAACACTGGTGTGCACGGTACAAATATTGATTGATTAAACTACACAGCTATTGTATGTATTTTATTATACCATTCACATGTAATTCTTCAATTTTCATCTCAGCTCACCATCAACCAGCTCAAGAGAGGCCAATTACCAGCTAACTACACTTACGAGCCTCCAAGACCTTTAGACTTTTCAAATCCAGTTAGTGTGTGGTCACTGTTGCTATGCAACAGGTAATGTAACTTCAGCTATTTGTGTACTGTCTGTCTGTCTGTAGGAGGAACGCTCTGTCTTTGTTACTGGTATGTACTATTTGAAGTATGCTGTTGGGATCTATGGATGGCCCATTCACCTCTTCCTTGACCCTCTCTGCGGTATCTGCAAGCTTACAAGTGCAATGAGGTGGATAGGTTGTTTGTACATTATGATATGTGTCATTCAACATGTAATAGCTAAATTACCTCTCGAGAAGCTGTAGCCGATATACAGACACCTTTGCCTAATTGATACCGATGGCAAAGCCCAAGGTGTCAATTCGGCAAAGGTGTCTGTATCCGCTACAGCTTCTTGAGAGGTACTTTAGTTACTTCGTGGTGTTTTGTCAATCATTTGGTGAGTTCTTCCTTCATCACCTGATGAATGAGAGGACTTGGATATTATTCAATGTCATCCAGCATGTCACTATTCCAATATTGCGTCCAGTCAACCCAAACAGTCGTAGCCCAAGCAGTATTCTCCTTAATGTTCAGAGGAACAGCTGACTTCTTAACACACTGGATACTTCTCTAGATGTCAAAGGGCCAAAGCGTTTAGGTTCAAAAACATTTTGCCTGAAAAATGAACAGTTTTCCAACAAGTAGACTTCTTTCCTCATAAAGAGTTCTCTAAGCCCGCACACGGAACTTGGTGAACACGTTAATTTATACAATATTGCATCACGATACAAACCAGTTATCCACTTTGCATCTCAGGGACATTGACTATACGCCCCCCCTCGGGCTCCGCCCTCAGGATGTGTATAGTCAATACCCCATGGTGCTCAGTGAATAACCTATCCTGAGATATTAAATTATACATGCAGTTCACCAATCTTATGTGTTGTCAAAGGGACATCTGTGCTGTATGTAAGCACACATGCTGTTCATCTCATTTCAACTTGTACCTATGTACAGTATAGTGGGAAATTTCACGGGACAAAATTTCCGCAAATTTCATGGTTGTCCTAACACTTGCGAAAATAAAATCCACGAATTAAGGCGTTCTCGTTCATGCAACTGTGGCCAGCATGCGCAAAAATTTTATCTGCGAATTTTCACTTTTGGGGCCATCTGCGAAAATTTTGTCCCAAAAAAATTTCCCGCTATATGGTATGTTTGTATCTCAGTGCCGTGGGTGCATATTAGCTTTCTGGTATATGTTTGCCGTGTATTCTTTAGTATCTGTGATCTTTCAATACAGATGTCGAGTGTGTTGTTCATGTGCTCCAAGAAACGTAATGTATGACAACTGTCTCATTGGTAATTTTGCTGCATTTAAACTGCAAACTGGATGTGAGGATGACGATATGCTGTATTGTTCCTTTGACAATGACGTGAGTGTAGTACAAGTCTAATACTCTACTGGTATGCACATGTAGCTGTTAATATGGATGGAAACGTCCTTGTGTCTATCTTCTCCCTAGAAAAGAGATATTGGGGGTTAGTGTATGAGCACACTGGTGTTGTTCTGATGCAGGTATCATATGGATCTATTAATATATGGTTACAGTGAATTCTCGTTAATCTGCCACTGCTTTATCTACCAAACCTATTAATCCGCCACAATTTCCAAGTACCAATATAATGTACAAGTACCAATTAATATCCAGTTAATTCGCCAAATTCGTTAATCCACCATATTCTTTGAAAACGAATTGTGGTAGATTAATGAGTATTCACTGTATCATTCAATGGAAGTTTTTGTTCCATGTTGGATCGATGCCAGTACATCCTGTCTTCAATGTACACGAACTTGTACATGGGGATGCTGAATGCTTTGCCATTTTACTAGACGGGGTACATTGTGCTGCAATGCACATGACCTGAATAAATTATTACTTGTTAATGAGTGGTTTAGCAATGTTAACTAATTCTGTACTATGGCTTCTGGTGCATAGTGGCCTCAAAAGTTAGCTACTCGTGCACGTATTACATAGAGCCCAATACTGATACATTTAGTTCCTTTAAAATTGAGTTCTTTTGAACGAATATTGTTTGTCGATCAAATTATCCACATGGAATCATTATATCTCTGGGAATGGGGCACAAACATAGCATGAATCTAAAGAAATATTTCAAACAACAATTATCAACTTTCCTGTAAAGCAATTTTCAACGTCAGTTGTCAAAATATAGTGTTCAGCGATCCATATCATTGGGTACATCAAAATGGGCAGTCATGCAGGCCAGGACATAAGGGATTATGATATCCCATCCTATAATGGACGTTCCATAGGCCTACAAAAGTTCCTTGTGCACTGCAATCTTATTTTGACATCATTCAGCTTTATTCTGCACCATTTGCTGTGATTCTTGATCATTCTAAGAAATCTGTTGTTATAACTATTCGAGGATCTTTATCTGTCAAGGTGAGTAGATGCTGTCTTTCAGTCAATATGTTCTCACGTTACTGTGAAACTGACAAGAACGTATTGTACGTATGTCATGCAGGACATCTTGACAGACCTGACAGTCAGTTTGAAGAGATTCACCATTCACGAGGAACCCTATTGTGATATGAAAACCTACATACATGTTGGCATGCATTCAACAGCTGTCACAATCAAAAATGTTCTCCTAGACAAAGAAATACTTTCGGAAGCTTTCGATCGGCATCCAGTGAGTGACATAACCCATTTCCTTTCTGCCATGTGTTGATCAGTGATTCTGCTGTGCTACTGCAGGACTATTCCTTGATAATTGTTGGGCACTCACTGGGTGCGGGAGTTGCCACTGCACTTGGGTTGATTCTTCGAGAGCATTTTCCAAACTTGAGATGTTACACATACTCCCCGATTGGCTGTGCTTTCAACTTTCCTGTCATGGAATACACAAAGGAATTTGTGATAAGCTTCATCATTGGAAAGGATATGATTCCAAGGTTTGTAGACCCTTATTCCTATCTGTTGTATTCCAATTAAGACAGAACTTACTCATTCCTTTGAATGTGATCCTACATGAGTATTTACAATAAATCTTCTAAACAAATGTGTGACCACATCAAAAGATTTATTACGTCTGTATATTTCATGTTACCTGATATTCAGATGTGTGCATGTTATTTGCTATCACCAAAACTACATACGTAGCTACTATTCAAGTCAGAGGCGGGTTATAGCCTATGCTTATTATACGTACATGCTTAAGTATCATTATATCATAGTTACTACCCAGCTTTCTATTACATATTATCGATTTATTGTCCAAGAGGGGCATGTAGCACCCAAGACAGAAATAAGTTATAGTTGCTACCCTGCTTGTTATTATGTACAGTATTCATTGTCCAATCGAGGCATGAGGGCGTGTACAATAGATACGGTATGTAAAAGAAAGCAGGATAGTAACTATCTTATCGCTAAAGGTTTCGGCACTTGGGGCTTGGAATCCTCTTAAGTCAATATTAAGACCTAACATCCACAAAATGTGTCATTTTAGGAGATATTCTTAGAGAGAAACTCATCATTGACGTTTATCAGAGATTTGTATTCGAAATCTTGCAAATTACCGATTTATCCATGATTCAAACTTTAATATGTTACGAATTACAACCAGCAAGATCAACTCCAAAGAAAATCACCAGCTAATTCCTTGTTACCTTTACTGTTTTGATAAACTGGGCACTTAGCATACACTGGCTTGACCACAGGACAGGTATCAAAAGTAGTATCCGGTTTGGCTTCTTTGATGTATGACGTCTTTGTACGATAAATACAGTTATAATGGAAAGTCAGACTGAAGGTTGTGATGCTTAAAGGGAAAAAGAAGGACTTGGAATTCATCCTAGGTCAATATTAATCCCCAGTATCACCAAGGTTGTTGTTTTAAGAGACTTTTCAGTGGGACCACAAAGACATTCGTCCACATACACACTGTATATCCGATCATAGTCACAGTAGTGTAATGTAATGTTCATCTGTTCGATCTATGCATGTGACCTGCATACATATTGCTCATTACCACGCACTACATATTTCATCAACTTTCAGGGTGACGCTGAGGAGTTTAATTCACATGAGTAATTCCATGTCTCGGTTGCTGAAACACAATGAAAAGCCAAAGGTGTGTTCATGTTCCTTTTCGATTTGTATCGTATGAGCAATAGTGTTGATAATGGTAATATGTAAGTAAATGTCCCCATACTGTGTATTGAAAATGTACCTATCATCATCAGAGAAGATCAGCAGACAGTTTTGTGTATGGTAAAATGCAGTACGTACCTACAATCAGTGAATATAACATACGTACAGTGGTCAGTGTCCACTGTTTCTATTTTGGAGGGACTGTTCCTACTGTCCTACTTTGTATACCTCTGTCCGTTGGACTTCCCCCCTTTTTACTAAATATTTTAACTATTGTGATCATGGGAGAGGAGAAGGGAGGCGTTTTATAATTTTTGTGTCTATTTTCCATGTACTATCCCTAATTTTCTGCATGCACTGTCCTGTGTAGACCTGGCAGTTTACATAGCATGCGTATGTGAATGTACGTGGAATGACCATTGCACAGGCTGGATATCACATTCCCCTGTTTTGCAATGCATTTGTACGTCCTTAATCCGTAATATTATTACTCTTATGAAAGAAGTATTTCAATTTAAAACTCATGGGGCTGCTGCCCCCATACACTCAAATTACTTGGACGTCTTTTCCAGGTTTAATGGGACCTTCACTGTAGATATTACGCTCAGCGAAGCCTTTGCCCTCAACTTTCAGTCCAATTTCCAATTCTTGGTGTTTCAAAATCGGCCATATATTTCACACATTGTAAATTATTGATTATTAGACATGCATTCACTTTTGCTGTAACACATAGGAACACAATTTATCAGAAGGGTGTAACATATTGTAAGTCAAAATATAAATAACAATTTTAGTAATTAATAATAGTAGTTGTAATATATAAAATATTGTAAATAGGGAAACATTATCACTTAGTTACTGTAAATATTTGTTAAATACTGTATATCTCCTTCTAGTACAATATTATTCTTGGGACTTGGCTGGATTATTTCTCCTGTCGATCCAACCCCACATCTTGTGCACTTCCTGAATCCAATCTGTCGTCGGTGCTCTTCAGTGTCTACTGTGCCAAGAAGTGGGGAAGTATCTGGTTGACTAAGGCCAGAGAAGGCTATTCACGCACCTTCAAGAACTATTTCAAGAAGGAGATAGTAATACCAACATTTGCTCCTGGTAGGATTGTATTGATTCAAGCGAAGAATACCCTCAACACAAGCTGGTATAAGATTATTTGAAATATGTAACCCTATCCCTGTACATACTAATGCACTACTCCATTGTGTGGGTCATAGTTCCATACAGTACAAACACATCGAGACACACCACCTTTTCATTGCTACTTAGCACAAACCAAAGCAGCTTTCAATTGGATACGGTGTATGCAGATCAATATGCTGCCTTAATTAACATTCAATTTCTGAAATTTGATAATATATAATTTTTTTGTTATTCAATGCACTTAATTCTATCTCAAAACTCCTTCAGTAAGATGCAACAAAGTGCTTACATGTTCATTATTGACATTCATGCTGTCACCACGCTCTGTCTGTAGAAATACATATAGATTAGCTCTTAGCTAGTGATTCACAACACAGGGATTTACATAATGTACTGCAATTGGTACACGTTTCATAGTTGCTGTCATCAAAGTGATCCAGAAATGGAGGTTCTGTGGTATCCAAATGAAGACCTTGGTGTTATACACATTGGGCAAGGTACTATTGATCATCACGTACCTAACGAAGTTCTTGCTGGTTTTAAGAGAGTTGAAGAACAGTTTAATTTATCTTCAGACAGTTCACAATAACATTAGTACTACATAATCAAAGCATTTCAGTTTGATGTTTATAGTACACATTATAATAGTAGGTATCATATTATATTATGATATATTGTAAATTACTTGTATTCATCTCATGTACTTATATCATATAACTATTATAATAGTAATGTTGTGATTTATGATATATTATTTGTAAATTGCTTGTATTCATCTCATGTACTTATATCATATAACTATTATAATAGTAATGTTGTGATTTATGATATATTATTTGTAAATTGCTTGTATTCATCTCATGTACTTATATCATATAACTATTATAATAGTAATGTTGTGATTGATCATATGTGAGCGGATCTGAGAAAAGGGACATCTTATACACTTTCGTGTATTAATTTTGCGTTTTTTCACATCATTCGAATGCTCCATCACAGAGCATTACGATGCCGTTTTAATTTCGGAATTGCGATAGCGCATTTCGTTCACGAGATATACTGAGTTTTATTGTCAGGCATAAAAGCTTTGGTGCGTGCGAACGAGCTACTTCCGGTAGCCTATTACGGTCTCCGTAAATTATGAATGAATGACGTCATGTAAGTAAGAAATGGCGCCGGCTTCATGTCCTCGATGTGTATTTCGTTTCTTTAAGCGGTTTTAGGGACAAAAAGAGTTGTTCGATATTCTATATTGTACAATTTCTTCTATTTGCAGCATTTGTTTCATTGCGAACGAATATTCGGTTGCGCGCCTTATCAGCGGCAAGGCGCGGATATCTCCGTCTAGAAAAATGGCGTATTTCCGCTAGGTGCAAAATGAACTATATCTTCAAAACGCAACATCGTATAGTCACGACGCTTGCAGAGAACATTCTACTAAAGCTTAAGATAATAATTATCGAAAAAACGGGAATTCGATAAAATTTACACGAAAACATGTTTTGACCCGTATCAGGGTTTACGAAACAACCAAAGATGTCCCTTTTCTCAGATCCGCTCACATATAATAGGGGATATGCAATGAGTGCACAGTATATATATATATATATATATATATATATATATATATATATATATATATATATATATATATATATATGTATTATAATTAGTCAAGTCAACAAAGTTAATTGTGTTCATGATGCATGCTGAATAATTCTTTTACTATAATTTATGTAAAATAATTGATAAAATATAAAAGGAATTATTTGAAAAAGTGTATTTGAAAATTATGTAATTATATAAAGTTTTTGATTTTCCATCGAAATAATTGAAGGTCATATCTTTATAATAGAGAAAATGAAAGGGTTGAACCAATAGAGGCTCTGGCAAAACATGTAATATATATAAGTCAGGTGAAGTGGCTTGGGGTACTTGGTAGTGTGGACCAGACAACTTTACACACTGTGTTTATGTACAAGTGTCTTTGAATACTGAATTCCAATAGGGATCGACGTCTGTCTATATTATGCACCCAATTCATTGCATGTGTTTATGTAATTCCTGTATGTATATATACAATGTCATATGTGTGATTTCTTATTTTGTCTATTATTGGTATGTTTAATTTGTGATTATTGTTATGATTGCTGCAGACTAGCCTTTCTCACAATGATATTATTGATTGGTCTTGTTTACTCCATGTGAGTTCTCTATCTATAGCTATTACTTGCAATGCATGCTAAATTTCACAGATTGTAATTTTCCAGTAGCAATCTTATCTGCTAACAATGCAAAATTATGCTCCTTGAAAATTTGGCGCCATGAATTGAAGTGTAATAAGAATTCATTAGAAATGATTATACTCAAAATGATAAAAATAATTCATTTATAATTAGTAAGAGATAATTGGATACACCACTATTGAGTATATGATGTATGAACCAAATAATTATAATAATGATAATTAGAATGTTATTATTGTTGTATCTGTCCTATTGTTTTTAGCTTATTATTACTTATTATCTATGGAGAACGGTGAATAAATGATAATGCAATTCAAATCAGTACTCAAAGAAGAGCAATCCTATGGCCATGATGAACATGCCAATTATTACAGATGCTGTAGGGATATAACCTTTGGTGTCAAACTTGTAGGCCAATCGGAGTAGGTCAGCCATTGCAATGTACACCAGCATTCCGGCCACAAATCCAAAGCACAGTCCGTAGACCAAAGGACCAAATGCATTTCTCAGTGTAAGCCATCCAATCAATCCTCCAACAGGTTCTGCTAAACCGGATGAAGCAGCAAACAGAAAAGCCTTCCAACGCGATTTTGTTGCATAGAATATTGGCATGGCTACAGTAAGCCCCTCAGGAATCTCGTGTAATATAATGGCGACAGCTATTGCAGCCCCAAATGAAGGGTCGGCAGTAGTGGCTACAAATGCGGCAAGACCTTCTGGCACATTATGCATCGCCATAGCCAAGCAGGACAAAATACCCATTCTTCTCAGTTGCTTGAGATCATCAATTTCAGCTAATTCCTTTGCAAGTTTAGCTTCTTCTGGTTCAGGATCAGTAACTTCAACAGTTGGGGGATTGAAATCAGGTATACTGGATAGGTCATTGTGGTCCTTGTCAGAAGTTGTAGAAAGTGTTATTTCATTCTCCACATCTGAAATAGGACCTTCCATCTCCATATCAGCAGTTGGAATTGATGGTTTGTCATTGGCCTCCCCATTAGCAACATTGACACTGGGCTTACGCCTACAAAATGCTCTACAAATTAACTCACTGAAATCATAACGTCTATCCAGTAACTCCAAGCCTCGGACTACAATGTTTATCAGGACAGTGAGTACAATTCCCCCGAAAAAGCAGAACACTGTACTCAAGACATGATGGTCCTCTGTAAGACAGCAAAAATACTCATCGGCCTCTTTAAAAATTTCAGTGAATGATACGTATATCATCACTCCCGCGGCCAAAGCAAGACTCGCTGACAGTAGAGTACGATTGGTGTGCTTGATGCAAGGGAGCAATGGTGGTATGGCACCGATAGCGGTACCCAATCCTGCTACTATTGTTAGTCCAAAAGCCAATGGGACGTGTTCAACGTTAGCGGAAGGGTAGCAAATCGGAACGTCGGGACAATCTAGTGTTCTGTTGATCAATACATCCTGAGAATTGTTCATGATCACATGTACTTACTTATTATATTCTTTGCAAACTCGAGATCAGTCTAACCTCAATTACTTCAGGATCGATGATTCTTCAGTTTACTACTGATTTCAAGGTTATGAACCTGATCTGTATTCTTGAGTAGTCACAGTGATCTGTGGTACCTGGTGCTGTTACAGACTAGGTTCTGGATGGCACATAGGAAATATCTCGTGCCTATGCAGTCACCACCAATCAAGTTTCATCATTTTTTTTTACAGCTGATTTGAATTCTATGCCCTATGGGTTGGCCAGAGTCATAAACAAGTTTACTAAAACTAAAAATATCTCCTGTGGGAAATATACATATATACACTGTATAATTATAATTCATGATCCTTGTCATGTGTATTAATGCGTATTATATTATTGCTATCGAGACATTACTTAATGCAACACGCTTAGTATATTATATGTACACATTTAGGGTGGGGGTCCCGTTTCTGGACAGCGCCTATTATCGGACATTTAGGAAAAAGGTATCAAGACCAAGCCAATAGGAACATTTTGAATACATTATTTTAACGTGTCGAACTCTTAACTAGTAACCTTTAATATGGCGAGTTTTGTTGGCGCTACCGATGTTCTCTTTTAGAGCTAGCGAGTGCGAATTACGCCGTTGTGGACGTCTATACGGAACAGCGAGGTCAGAAGTGGGCGGAGCTAAGAATGGCGTCATTTTCAATTGCGCGGGCTAGTGTCTACAGTTTACTTGTATCGTTGAAAAGTATTCACGTGGAAAAAACATCAATCGCGATCAAATTTGTACTCATGAATTTGAATTAAACTGGAATTCGCCAACAATTCATAAGTAATATACTGGATACATTTACTAAGAAAATGTGCAGACAAGTGGAAGGAAAATAAGAAATTGACGGAGCTACGCTGGCATATGTTTGACGGTGTAATCAAATTCGGTTACATTTTGCGCCATTACCAGATGGAAATGAAAGCAAAACAGACCCTCACGCTATCAAAGGTTGGCCGACATCTGAGCTACCCATGACCGAAATCCAGTATATTACTTGTGAATTGTTGGCGAATTCCAGTTTAAGTCAAATTCGTGAGTATAAATTTGATCGCCGCTGTACGAAATACGGGTTAATCGCGTGTAACTTTCTCAAACATTGATCTATCAAAAAACGAAGGTCACCATTAGATTCTCTGACTTGAGTTGCATATGTCTTGCAATTTTCAGCAAGATCCAATGACATCGATTTTTATGTTACGACCCCTAGCCAAGATGGATGTCACTATGGCTGACCAATTCGAGCTCCCGAACGACGAATTGACGAACCCCCTTTCGGCGCAATGAGGAATCGAAATTCTGTATGTAAAAACTTTGAAAGCCTTCTTGTTGATCGTTTTAAGCTTACCGACGGAGCCCCACCCGGAACACCCAGCACGGCGTCCCAAAGAAAGAAACGTCAACGTGTTTGAAAACTTGCCTCGATCGTCTCGAAAAGGGCATCCACGTCTTTCTCCGGACGTCCCTGACGTCTCGACAAGAGTTTCCGTCCTTCAGAGGGTCGCACGATCGCGCCAGACGTCGAAAACGTTGGCCAAATTGTTGGCCTAAATATAGAAAACAAACATATATATATATATATATATATATATATATATATATAATAATAGTCATCATCGGTCATATAGCCAAAACGGTCCTTGACCTCAGCTTAAAATAATCAATTGCAATATATTGCAGCAATATATCTAACAGTATAACATGATAAAATACAGTGAACATCAGTTAAATGTTGGGGGACATCAGGGAGTATCTGTGCTGCATGGCCTTGTGTATAATTATAAAGTTTGATGTTTGTTCAATAATGGATTTGTTTTTGTAACAGTTGCACATTAAAAAGATAAACTTATCTGTAGAAGATAAAGATCTGAAATTGTGGTTCAAGTTGGTTGCCAATTGAAAAAAATTGAATCTGATGAAATCATATGCGGAACAGTGAATTAAGAGATGTATTTCGTCTTCCACAGATTGTGATTTGCAGAGGGAGCATGTGCGATCTTCTACTGGTTTAGGTGGTCTACAATGTCGGCCAATTTCTATGGCAAGCTTGTGATCTGAGATACGAAATTTTGTGACAGCTTGTTTAACCATGGGATTGGAAATCACGGATAAATATGGTTCAGGTTCAAATGTATTGGGTTTAATCAGCCTGTAGGTTCTCAGCTTACTCCCACCAGATGGGGTAACACCCTGTGTACAGTCAATGTCTGATCTAAGTTGTTGTATAGTTTGATCATGAAGCCTGGATAAGACTACTTCATGGGTTGGGAGATAAAGTCAAGATTGAATCCCAGATATAATAGCTTCATTTTGATTCAGGCTATGAAACCAAGAGGTATAATCAATTGAGTTTAAACTATTGGATATTTCGCAAGCTTGTCTTATTAAAAAGGAGGTGCTAGGTGAGGTTATTCGGTAGAAGTATTTCAGGACAGCTGACACACAGTCATGCGACAAGTCTCCAGTGTTCCAGTCTCGGCGAGGACAGCTGTGTCAACGCTAGTATTTGACCCTCTCAATACAAACTTGAGATATTTGCACTGGATATTCTCTAACTGGTGGACATCATCAAGTCCCCAAATCTCTGAATTGTATATTAAGATTGGTTTGATGAGTGTATTGAAAAGGGTAAGCAGGATGTTAACATTGGTGACACCCAATGACACTACTTTGGTTTGGAGATTACACAGAGATTTATTTGCTTTTTTGTTAATTTGGGATAAACACTCTTTAAAATCACAGTTCCAACACAGCCAAGTTCCCAAGTATTTGTACTTGTTTACAATTTCCAGGGATTTTGAGCCAATTTCCCATGAATCAGTAATGAATGTAGATTTTTGACCGAATACTAAAATCTTAGTTTTATCAGAGTTAATTTCAAGATGTTTGTGCCTACAGTAAATATGGAGAGAGAGTTAATTTGATATTGAAGTTTTCTGGGATCATCAGTAAACAATAATATGTCATCTGCAACAATAGACAGGTGGAGGGGAAATATGGTAGATTATCTCCGGAGGAATGGAGATGCTTAGGCAAGTCATGTATGTACAGCGAAATATATATATATATATACAGTATATATATCCACACCGGAAGCGTAGGCGGGCAGGCGGCTGACTCGCAAGTGTGGGGCTCGCTTAGGCTCGCCCCATGATTTAATCATAATATAAATTCATTGTTGCGGAAGTCGAAATGAAAATCAATAAAAATATGGAGAATAAACAAGTTTGGTGGATAACTGCATTAGTAGTAATTTAGTACCTGTATATATTGGTACTGGGAAATTCCAATGGGTTAATGGGTTAGTGGCGGTTGACAAGAATTCACTGTACAATGTATTTCTGCTAATGTACACAGTTCCTTCAACCCATAGCCACAAAAAATCAGATTTGGTGTGTCCTTTGACAAAGCAGTTAGAGTGTATGAGCATAGTGGGAGTTCATGAGCAAAAATTACAAAAATAAAATGAAAACTACATTCAGTAGATTGTCTCGTACAAGTGCAATAGAAGTGTTACTTCAGTAGTTAATACTTTAATAGTTAGAGAGATGTTGTAAAAACATGACAAAGCTGTCCTTTAATTATATACAAGGTTTGTAGCAACACTGATAGTAGTGCATAATCTGAGATTTTTTTCATGTAGTACCACATCAACTGATAAGACGAAGATCAACATAACGTTCAGAGGAGCATATAATATTTTTCAGAGTATATTTGGAGAGAATAGGAGAAATAAGGCTATAATTAAGCACCTTCTTGCATGATTCATGGGAGAGGGAGCATATCCATCTGATAATATCAACAGAGCTAGCTTGGGATGTGAAATAAACTATGAAACACATCCAATCACTGTACACTGTTTGGTAGCTCTTGCTACGTATATTTGAGGTGCTTAATATTGTTCCATGCATAGAAGAGAATAGGAAAAAATGTACCCCAATCACTTTCTTGAGTAACTCATAGGGAGGGGGGTGTAAACCCAATCTTTACCAGACTTAGTTAGGGATTTGAACTACATTTCTACTAAATAAATATAATTGCACAATCTTTGCTTTCATAACCCAACTCTCACTTTCTGTACACAATGTACATATGGGTAGTATAATTTTTCCACAATAGTAAGAGAGGTTCTGGTGTTGTGTGTCATTGTTGTCCTATACTCCATGTGCTATGAATATCATTAATTGTGTACATATAATAGCCTTACATATCTGTGTGCAATGAGTGAGTTCTCTGAATGTTTTTTTTAAGATGAACCATTAATAGTCAATGACATAATTAAATAAATAATAAATTTGTGTCGTGTTTGGTAGTTCGTTGTTGTGTTAATTTGGTGTTGCATTTGGCAGGTATAATATAGGGTATATAAGTGACAAATGTCACCTATGAACTGTATCCTATTGTCCTACAGGACTCTCACTGGAATGTTCACTGTAGTGGCACTTGCCTGAGTGCGTACAAGCAGACCTGGGCATTAGGGAATTGCCCTGAAACCTTCCAGAATGTCTCAATGACTCCACAACAAGTCTGTTGGGTGACTACTCAGCCTGATGAAATGCTAGAGCATGGTTTCGGGTTATGCTCACATAATTACTTTCGATGATTAATCGATTAATCAATCATTACTATCCTCTGAAATTGATTTGTAAATTACAGCAGCTTCCCAGCTCCAATATGTACACATATGCATGTAGTTACAGCTACACAGGTTTACTATCATGGTATTATACTTATAATGTCATATTGTATATTGTCAAATTGTGTCGCCTTTTTTCGTACTATGTTAAAGCAATTTTGGATTAAAAAATCATAAAAATGGATACCCACCTGTTAATATGCTGTCACTGATAATGAAGGACCATAGGTGGGGGAGGACTTCATTGGGTTAGCATGATACCCTATCATATGATAGTGATACCAGTCAATTAAACACTAAAGTCCTTTGAGTAATGGCTAAAGTACCTCTGGAAGGGTTGTGACAGTTATACATACACTTCGTCTTGATTGTTTACCAAGGCAATGAATGTAGGCTTCACTCAAACCGAAGTGTCTGCATATCTGCTACAGCCATACCAGAGGTACTTGAATTATTATGTGATATGTATCTACATAAAATACAAAAATTGTATATGTACAATTTGCAAACTCTCATGTTTGCTCTCATGTTCACTTGCATATTAAATTTTATTATAGCTGATCAGTGAGTTGCTGGAAATTAATTGACAAATCTTAAAAGCAATTACATGTGTACAATAGCAAAGGGTCGGGTGCAAATTCGCACCTTGACCTACCCAAATTAACGACAGACTGTTTATCTATGCCAAATTGAAAGCACTTGGTTGTGAGTTATTATTATGCATACTAATGTACAAGCTATAAACTAAATAAGTAAGTAATAAGTACAAGAAATTATATCTTGAAAACATGAATTATGGTCAAAGCAACATACGTGTAATTGTGCAGTGTTGAGTACAGTCTGTTAAAGATCCTAAATCAGCTTAAGCTAGATAGCAGATTTGATAAAATGAATTATTGCTTAACTTCCTAGTTCACAGTTCATTTTTAATTGCTTATTATCTATGTCACTACAGAAAATAAAATGAATATTGGAATACTGATAAACTTAGATGAAAATTAATATTCAAACAAGAGCAATCCTATGGCCATGATGAACATACCAATTATTACAGATGCTGTAGCAATATAACCCTTGCTATCAAACTTGAAGGACAATCGGAGCAATTCAACCATGGCAATGTATATCATCATTCCGGCCACAAATCCAAAGCAAACTGCATAGACCAAAGGACCAAATGCATTTCTCAGTGTAAGCCATCCAATAAATCCTCCAACAGGTTCCGCTAAACCAGATATAGTGGCAAACAGAAAAGCCTTCCAATGCGACTTTGTTGCATAGAATATTGGCATGGCTACAGTTAGTCCCTCGGGAATGTTGTGTAAACCGATGGCAATAGCTAGTGCAGCCCCAAATGAAGGGTCGGCAGTAGTGGCTACGAATGTGGCAAGACCTTCTGGCACATTATGCATTCCGATAGCCAAGCAGGACAAAATGCCCATTCTTCTCAGCTGTTTAAGATCATTAGTTTCAGCTAATTCCCTTGCAGTCTCGGCATCTTCCAATTTGGACATTTCAACAGCTGGTGCTTCAGCATCTGGTATACTTGAGACATTGCGGCTCTTGTCAGTGGATGTGGAAAGTACTATTGTATTTTTTACCTTTGAAGTGGGATCTTTTTCTTCCATAGCTGCAGTTGGAATTGATGGTTCGTCATTGGCCCTCCTATTGGAAACATTTAGACTGGGCTTACGCCTACAAAATGCTCTACGAATCAACTTCTTGAAATCATATTGCCTATCCAGTAACTCCAAGCCATGGACTGCAGTGTTCATCAGGACAGTGAGTACAATCCCTCCAAAAAAGCAAAACACTGTACTCACAACATGATGGTCTTCTGTAATACAGCAAAAATACGCATCAGTCTTGGAAAAGATTTCAGTGAATGATACGTATATCATCACTCCCGCGGCCAAAGCAAGACTCGCTGACAGTAGAGTACGATTGGTGTGTTTGATGCAAGGGAGCAATGGTGGTATGGCACCGATAACCGTAGCCAATCCTGCCGCTATTGTTAGTCCGAAAGCCAACGGGACATGGTCAGCGTTAGAGGAGAGGGTAGCAAATCGAAACATCGTAACAATCCAGTGTCCTGTTGACCAATACATCCTCGGAGTTGTTCATGGTTAGATATATTTCGTGGCAAACTGAAGTTGATACAGTTAATGGAATATTGCCCTGGCTTCGTGAAGGTTCTTCAGTTTACTACTGAGTTCAAGATTGTTTAACTGGTCTGAATTCTGGAGTAGATTGAGTGGTCCCGAGTACTTGGTACTGACTAGGTTCGGAAAGACATGGAACTTTCAATCAATTTCAATTAACAGCTAATTTTAAGTCTGTGCTCTGTGGTTTATTAATAGCGTGCAAGTTTTCAATCAAAATGATCCAAAGTACATGACAATGCTCTCCTTTAATGATGAGGGTCCTTGAAGCATTGTAGTAGGATGGCACAGAACTTATCCATCTGTATGTGGGCTTTGTCAATCAATTTCATTAAATAAATTACAGCTAATTTGAAATTGGTGCTCTGTGGCTTAGTTGAAGGCATACACAAGTTTTCAATGAAGCTGGTCACAACAGCATGACAAAACTGTGTGCTTGATGGAATTGAGGAAGCAATGGTGGTATGGCACCATGCAATGGAGGTACCCAATCCTGCTACTATTGTCAGTCCAAAAGCCAATGGGACATGATCAGCATTAGAGGAAGGATTGCAAATCACAACATTGGGACAATCCAGTGTTATGTAGATGAATACATTCTTGGAGTTGTTCATAATTATTGTACTTATTTTGGGCAGCTCCATATCTTACTTGGATCTTAATTACTTCAGAACACTTCCTCAGTACAGTGCTGAGTGGAAGATTATGAGTGGGCGTGGTCTGAATTCTTCAGTATATATGTTGATGTATAGTGATCTGGAGTACCTGGTACTGTTAGACTAGATTCAGGATGGCATAGAACTTATCTATCTCTGTCTCTGGGAGCTTTGCCAATCAATTTCATTAATTCAATCACTGCTAATTTGAAGTCAATACTCTGTGGTTTAGTCGGAGACCTACACAAGTTTTCAATCAAGCTGGTCAAAAGAACATGGTAAAGCTCTCTATATTGATAAGGTTTCTAGCAGCACTGGAAGAAGCCTCCACCTGTGAATTGCTCAATTTTTTCTATGTAGTACCACATTCACTGGTGAGATGTATACAACCTTTGGACTGACAAACACTTTAAAAAATGTAACAAAATATGAAGATATTTACTAGTTGTCACTCAATTTTGATTGTACAGTGTACTTCTCTGTTGTAAAGTCTACCTTTGTATAATTTCTTCAATTTACTACTTGGTACAAGATTGTGAATCTGCACTATGTTCATAGTGCATATTTGTGTAAGTGCAATTACTGCACAACGTATCATCAGAGGTACTATCAGTACTGTTTGACATCTGTAGCTGAGGTATATGCACATGTTTGCTACTGACTTTAAAACCTGTAAAAATTAACGATGAAAAATGTACTTCCAATCCTTTCACTGTTGTACCTTTAACTCAAGTGAATATACGTACAGCATATTATGCTAATTGAAGTACACAAGTGCACAATCTTTTTACTCATACGTGCCCTTGCCTATGTTATTCTAAATCTTATCTTAAAACGTGATCATCAACTTAAAAGTGACTGGACAAGGTGCAGTGAGTACTCGTTGATCCATCCTAATTCGTTTCCAAAGAATATGGTGGATTAACAATTACGTAAGTTTGGCATGGTGGATTAACTGGATATTCATTGGTACTTGTACATTGTTTTAGTACTTGGAAATTGTGGTGGATTGAAAGGTTTGGTGGATAAAACAGTGGCGAATCAACAAGGATTCACTATACGTAGGGATATTTGGAATAGGCAAACATACAGAATGAGCAGACTGTGCCATGGACAGTAGAAACTGCATAACATAGTGTACAATCCGCTGTCTGCTGCAGATGTTGATTATTACATTCCAATGACACAGTCTGCTCATTCTGACTGCCTATTCCAAATATCCCTACCTTCTCCTGTCCCTTTCATGCAAGTCATCCCTAAATCATTTATAATTTCAAAATTCAAATTGATATAATTAAGTACATAATAATACAGTTTGAATTAATATTCAAACAAGAGCAATCCTACGGCCATTATGAACATACCAATTATTACAGATGCTGTAGCAATATAGCCCTTGCTATCAAACTTGAAGGACAATCGGAGCAATTCAACCATGGCAATGTATATCATCATTCCGGCCACAAATCCAAAGCAAACTGCATAGACCAAAGGACCAAATGCATTTCTCAGTGTAAGCCATCCAATAAATCCTCCAACAGGTTCCGCTAAACCAGATATAGTGGCAAACAGAAAAGCCTTCCAACGCGACTTTGTTGCATAGAATATTGGCATGGCTACAGTTAGTCCCTCGGGAATGTTGTGCAAACCAATGGCAATAGCTAGTGCAGCCCCAAATGAAGGATCGGCAGTAGTGGCTACAAATGTGGCAAGACCTTCTGGCACATTATGCATTCCGATAGCCAAGCAGGACAAAATGCCCGTTCTTCTCAGCTGTTTGAGATCATTAGTTTCAGCTAATTCCCTTGCAGTCTCAGTATCTTCTATTTCGGGAGATTCAATATGTATAGGTGGTGCTTCAACATCTGGTGAACTGGAGACACCGTTGACATACTCAGTATTGGATGTAGATGTTATTTCAGTCCCCATATCTGAAGTGGGACTGTCCACTCTTAGTTCAGTAGTTGGTGGTTTGACACCATTTGCCTCATTTACAGCATTCGACCTCGGGCATGGCTTACGCCTACAAAATGCTCTACGAATCAACTTCTTGAAATCATATCGCCTATCCAGTAACTCCAAGCCGTGAACTGCAGTGTTCATCAGGACAGTGAGCATAATCCCTCCAAAAAAGCAAAACACTGTACTCACAACATGATGGTCTTCTGTAATACAGCAAAAATAGGCATCGGTCTTGGAAAAGATTTCAGTGAATGATACGTATATCATTACTCCCGCGGCCAAAGCAAGACTCGCTGATAGTAGAGTACGATTGGTGTGCTTGATGCAAGGGAGCAATGGTGGTATGGCACCGATAACGGTAGCCAATCCTGCCGCTATTGTTAGTCCGAAAGCCAACGGGACATGGTCAGCGTTAGAGGAAGGGTAGCAAATCGAAACGTCGTAACAATCCAGTGTCCTGTTGATCAATACATCCTCGGAGTTGTTCATCAGTGAAGGTATCCTTGGCCAACTTGATTTCTCTTTTCTTGAATCAACTATAAGTTCGATTTCGTCTTCCCTTCAGGGCGTTCCTTCAGTTTATTGAATTCGGTCCTGGTTCCTGAACTTGACGTGACACTCCCGAGTGGACGAAGGAATCTCTGATGATATTCTGTACCTACACGATATGGTTAGACTGGCTTCAGACTAACGCGGTACTCGCGCGAGTTCACTGTAACCTACTCGTTCGTCTGTTAGATCATCACTTCCGTAGACATACTGGTTACCTGATATCTTCGCTCGGACAGTCGTCATCGAAGTTCACATTAAACCCATGCAACCTGTTGGTCACGTGACACTGTCTTTTTAGAGTAGGATGCAAATACAATAGTGCTTATTATTTTTCCGTTTTCTTATGTCCAATGTAAACTCTATAATAACTATGACTCTGCATGACCTAAGATTAATCCTGTAAGGCGGTAGCATGTCCCCTCAATGCTACTGCATGTGCAGAGGGTCACTAAGGCCATCGCTCAATCCCTTCTTGGGCTGGAGAATATGGTGTGTCCTCTAATTAATTTCAAAGCAAATTAAATTAAACATTTTGGTGGCTGTAGATGACAGGCAGATGCTGTTAGATTATGTATTATCTCACAGAATTAAATATTATGGAGCAAAATGTTAAAGATAGTTAGAATATTATAGAATATCCGATTGACAGACTAACATGGTAAATAACACATTGTGAAAGGGGAGCAATATACAAGTTAAAACCAACGAAACCTGGTATCACTAGAGTATCATCAGAGGAAACATGATTATTCAGTTGCAAGTGGAAGTATAATCTCTCATCTATGGTAAGCCACCCCCAGTTATCACTCTGTATCTAGCCTTACACGTGACATTCAGTATCATGCAATACATTATTTGACAAAGGTGCAATGCATCAACAATAGTCCATGGGGATTTTAAACAATTATGATCGAAGTGAGCAACACATAACGTGTATGCACAATGGTTCTCAATCTATTATAATATTGTATTCAATGTGTTGTGATACTCCTGGTCCGGAGGACTTTATTATCACTTAGGTATTCATCAGTCATCTTCACCTTCCTCGTTTGCTTCTGAAAACACAGCTTTCGGCTGAGTCCTACAACAAAGGATCTCAAGTACACTTCAGATTCATACAAACAGTAACAGTGCAACATACTGGTTATAGGCAGGGGCTACGAAGTACGGGTCTTCTTCTGCTACCTACATCAATGTAAACAGAGCACGCAAGTATCACCAATTCTATGCCAGAAAAATAAATGATAATACTATACAGAGTTATACATATATACATATTATACAATATACCTTAGCATATTTCAGTACCGCTTCTCTGGGGTCCTCCATATTTTCTACTTTTTCTAAAGCGGTTATTTTCCTGACATAAGCACTAAAAGAACTACCCACTCCAAGCCGACCTCCAACACCTAATATACGTATGTTGAGAATTAACATGATCATCAAATTACACAGTGCATAAAGTAAATACAACATTCACGTTCATTCGGAACCACCCACATGTACACACACACACACACACACACACACACACACACACACACACACAAAGACAAATTGTAGATTGTGCATTTCACCCTGAGCACAAGCTACCAATCTGAAAGCAGAAACATCCTCATAATAATAATACGGCTATACAATAGAAACTTTTCAAGACAAAATATAAGGAACCCACTGAATCAGTTCTTATTATCAGACCTTCTTATCATGGGTTGCTTATAACGTGTACAATATTACAGAAAACCAAACAAAGCTCAAAACATGGTTAGTGTCAGAAGGCAATTTGTGCAAAGGATGTTGGCTTCCGTGTTTCTACTGGTTTCTGATGCCTAATAACTGTATGAATAGACTCACCTCTCTTCCCAATAGGAGCTTCTGGTTTTCGAGACAGTAAGGGGTCAGCTCTATCCTTTTCTCTCTTGCGCTTCAAGCTTCTTGGCTTTTCTTCTTTGAACAAGGGCAAAGCATGCGCTATGCAAATGGATAAGCCAACATGAGAATTGCACAAAGCAACACAAAAATCAGTGAAGTATAGATTTCTCATCATAGAAACTTATAAGGAAATAAATAGGTGAATTTATCTCCACAAGACAAGAACTGGAACTAACGTGTTATAACAGGTATGTTATCAGGCAATCCAACTGCAATGCCCTTCTTCTTCTTTGCTTTCACTACACACAACTTCACACCTCTTAAACAGCAACAAACGATGTGTCAATGAAAACATGCTCATTCCAAAAAATATCACCAGTCTCATACTACCTTGAACTGTATCTTTCACTGTACAAAACTTTTATTTTACCATCACCACAGCCAACAAAGATTTGGTTCAATTTTGGATGCCATAAGCAGCTTATGGCACTCTGTGTAATAATGGCATAAGTACGTATGTACTACACAAAACTTGACAACTTGGGGATAAAACGTACAGAATCATGTAGTTCAATTGTCTCAACTTGCTCCAGCATACGGTTGAAAAATAATAACTTGCTCCTGCCCTGTACAACATTAAAATCACTGGTTGGATACACGAATACGTACATCCAACAAACAAATGCACACCTGATGAGGAATACTACATTGAATGCTAATTTTGACAACAAATCTTAATATGAGTAAAACAGAGAATGGGTGTATGTACTTACTTCTCCAGGTTTGACCGAGGTCCCTGTGGTGATAATTTGATCATCAGGACTGAAGGCACAAGAAGTCATTGGAAAAACGTTATCAAGATTACCAACTGCATTCAATGGCTTCTTCATTGCCCGAATATCCCATAGTTTAATAGTGTCATCACCTAACACATACATGTACAAATCACTCAATATCATATTATGATGTATCATTGTGAGATATGCGAGTACATATTATATGTACAAACCTCCTCTTGAGACCAAGGTCTGATTATCATATGCAAAGCACAAGCAAGATGTTTCGCTTCCTTGAACATGAGCACTCATTTGATGGTGAGCTGGTTTAACCTACAATAGGTAGAGGTGTGGGGAAAACAATCATGATGACATGGATCATATGCTGTCAAACTTGCTCACAACAAATCTGCACCATCAGTACTGTTAGACATAGTGTACATGAGCTAGGCACAGAATACAGGGTACGTACTAACCAAAAGTATGAACTAACCTAGGCATTTACTGAGCAAGTTGCACAGTACTACATACTGTATGCATATGACTTACAATAGCCTAATTAGCTGTAGGCATAAGGACTAGAATATAAGTGGATGTACAGAAATATGTGAAACTAATCACAGCAACATGTCCAGCCATTATTGAGACTATGTATACAATACAGTTGAGCCCGAAAGTTACAGGATGCTAAGTGGTTTCAAAAATGACTGAAGGGAATATTGAAGGGAACTAATTGACTTCAATCATCTTGATAGTGGGATTTTTCAAACTCATTTGTACAGTCAAATGTTTGAGACACTTTGAACATCAAAATCATGGTATTTTGTGGTGAATGTCCATGTTTTAACAAATGTTCACAAGAATGACGCCTCATATTCATGTGCCGTTAATTGGCATTTGTCAGTACCTAGCCTTGCTTTGAGACCCAAACTGGCATCTCATTAGGAAAGCATAGAGGTGAGCTTGTACCTGGGGAGAACGCTAGGTAGTGTCTGTGAGGGGAGATTAATTGACATGGTCAATCGGACAATTTGTAGCATGCCTCAACATTTGAACAGTAGTGAATATTGCCATGGTAATTCTAACTCTTATCTCACAAAACAAGAGTAGTCGATCATCAAGGATTCATATATCAATGAATAAACAATGAATATGTGGCACCAAACACAATATACTACATACACAATATACTAATGAGTACCTCAAAAAGGAACATGGACCATTGTGAAATATGTAACCGCTACTTGTGATCACTGTCATAGCATCTCGTTATGTCATTACTCATTACCTCATTATTTTGACTAGCAGTCTCTCTGTAGTCTTTAGAAAGTATAAAATGAATACTGGTAGTCCTACTTGCACCACCTACTATCTACTACCTAAGGGGTTTTGTAGTAGTTAGAGTGTTTTATAATGAATGATGAGGTGTTGCTAGTCTATGTGCGTACGTATATTATGTCACTGTAGGTTGCTGTTCATTTAATATGTTTGTTGTAGTCAGAGCTAGAGTCTGTTATCCTACAGTTGAGTTATTGTTAGTGAAAGTGAAAGTGAAACTGTTGCTGTGTTTTGGCACGCTGGATTAGTCAAACACATTCCACCATTTGTCCTGTGAGCATACCATGTACAGCCTAGGTACAACTCACAAAAGGTCCCTTGGCATTCCAAACTTGTATACTTCCATCCAACCCAGCACCTGCTATCAGTTTGCCATCTCTACTAAAGCAACATGTAGTCACAGCTGTTTTTCTTCCTATGAATACAGAAACACTACAATAATAATATCATAATAGGAAGCTTGACATGCAGTGACATTTTGTGAGTTTATACACGAGGAGAAACAAATCAACCTAGCTACAATGGCCTACAGTAGCCGTGTTGAGGTATCAGCTACAACTTTACCTTGCTTGTCTTTAGCTTTCATTATCTGGAAATGCTTCTTAGTCTCATTGACATCCCACAGTCTAAGAGAACTAAAACAAAAACTACATAATACCTCACAAACAACCACACGTCAACTTGTGCTACTCACCAATCATTTGAACATGTTAAAAAGACCTCCTTCTGCTTGGGGTTCCAACAGGCAGCATTTATCATAGCTACATGTCCGGTGGTGTGTATCATGTCACTGATATACTGATAACCTCTGGGACATTCCAGAACCTCATGTCCGTCCCTATCAAGCACCTTAGCCTACGTACAGTACATCAAGGATTCACGGCAATGGATACAGAAAATGGACACATGTATGTATACATATTATACAGTCAAACTTGAATAGTAAGTGCCTTGAAGGGCAGACCAAATACTGTATGTACGTACTTAATTCTTATCAGAGGTACTTACTAACAAATTGGTTGACATAAGTGTACATGGCTGAGGACTAAGTGAGGTGTACTCACTAGTACTGGGAATCGGATATAATTTTCAAATCAATTATCAGCGCATATCATAGTAACCGGTTGATTAATTGATTGATTGCTGGAAGTAATTACATGGGCATTACCAGAAACCACTCTCACTTTATTGGCCTGAGTAGTCATCCTATAGATGTGATGTGTAGTCTTTAGAGTCCTTTCACATTTCAGGTACTCTTGAAATACAAAATTGAACCCATGGAGTGAAGGCTTGGGGTGAAAAGGTTGGGGTGGTTTCCTGTTCTACCCACTTAATTACTTCCTGTGATTAATTGATTTGCTTACACTATCGATAATAATCATATTTAAAATGAAAATCAACCAATTAATGGATTAGCCAATTAATCGTCCCAGCACCAGTACTTGCTAACCAAGAGAATGGACTAACTCAAGTACTCTCCAAGCAAGTTACACTGTATAAGCATTTGTGTACATATGGAATACCTGAGAGTTTCCTGCAGCAAGAAGTATGGAATCTCCAGAGGGACTGAACTGAAGAGACTTGATGTGGTGACTAAATGAGTGGAAGTTATCATTGTATGCAAGCGAAGAAAACATTCGTGTGACACTCAATTACTTTTCACATGGAGAAATGCTCCTAAAGGATCTCAAAGATTCATCCATTGAATTGAAATCATAAAAACAAACCTACATACATAAGACAGATCATACACATACGCACATATAATATATCACATATTATATCTGACAATTACACATAATATGCACATAATAAATACTGCACATATGTACCTGGTAATCGTACCCTCCAGTGATCATACGAGCACCAGCTGGATCTATAGCAACTGCTGATACCTAAGGTGCAGCGGCAAATACAACAAGGTGGCATAACATATATTCATGTTATCACATGCACTGGACAAAAATCAACACACAGGCTTTGATCCGTGGCAAAGAGTAGCTTCATGGGTGATTGGAAGCTGTCTCATTCCATCCTATCAGAGAAAAATCATCAGTTACACAACAGAAACCACTGATCAGCAGGTACTGACAAGTAGTATACGTTTAATTACATACATCAAAGTCACTATCATCTTCGTTATCAGATGACTCTGAACCAGAAGACAAACCAGTGGTTTTTACTACATTGGACACCCTGTCTCCGCCAGAATTATCCATGTCAAAGCCTGGAGGCAGTGGAGGACCAATAAGGTCCACTTCAGTATCACTGAAATGGTCTGCTTTAGATGTTGTCTCCTCTGAAAAGTGAACAAATGGAATTGTAAAGCTTCTTGTCATGTATATACGTGATTTGAAGTTGATTACCTTGAAATTTACTTGTTTCTTTGGCTGTCTTCCTCGCTAGCATGAACATCTCTTCCACATCAAATTTCCTGGCCTGTTTCTTACCTTCAAAAATGATACTCATAATAATACAAGGCAAGGACTCCACTACACCTACCACTCTTGCAAGTGTAGCATATGCACAAGTTTCAATGAGTAATTATCATCAAAACAACGAAGAATTATGTATGTAAAGTTCCGATCCTTTGGGTCCCTTCAGTAGAGTAAAATAACGAGGAGTGCTATCAATGTTAAGGCTTTTCAATACATAACATACCTTTGATACAACGTCCCCTGAGCTCACTTTATCTTGGAGCATGCACAGATTACTACTATATGGTGACATTCAAAATGTTTTGGCTTGGAAATCCAAAGTAAACCTATATTTAATGGAGCACTCCAAACTAAACTAAAGCGGGCTACAGCCAATTGAAATTACCAAGGATGGGACAGCTAGAAATGTATTTCAAATGCTTCTTGTATCTATAAGGCTAAGGTTATGCATGCAGAAGGAAAATACACGCATAGATATGTAGGTATGCATATAAAATTCAGATAAGTACAGTTAGAAAGTTTTTACATGTATTTACCTCCGAAACTTGAAAAACCCATCACTTCATGGATATCACTAACAATGTTCTCTAAAATATTGTATACAAACATGTAAGGCAAAATAAATTATAAGAATACACTAATGCAAATACACACATGTACACACACGCGCGCACACACACACACACACACGCACACACACACACCAACAATAAACTCTCACACACTTGCGTACGTATGTATGCAGTAACACGCATGTACAAGGACGTATACGTTCACAGTGGATATAAATAATGCTGTACCTGAATCTGATTTCATTCCTATGGTGTTATGTGAAGCGGACACAACCGATTTCGGTCCAGGTTTAGAATCTACATGATTACAAATTTAAACAGAAACATAGAAAGAATGGAATAAATAGTTCCATAATATATAGCTAATAACAGGAAGCACAATTACCTCGTAAATGTCGCATTTCTTCTAAGTCGTCGTCCATTTTCTTTGATTATTGCACAATACATCGAGCAATAAACGCGATCATTACGCGTACGTATAGGTATATACGCGACGAACAAACTCAAGCGCGATCAACAACAACTGCATTGGTCTAACCAGTTAGACTATGACTGCATGTACTGCACATAATATTATATATTCATCAGTTCATAACAATTCACTATAAATATTATATCAGTACAAACAAGTGTTAAGAAATATGCAGCATGTGCACTCGAGTAGGCTAAGGTAAAACATCCTTGCATTGAATGCTTCATCTTGCTAGTCCTCTTCAGTATCAGTGCTAATTGGCTCATCAGTTGTCAGTCTTGCTGCTTCTTCCAACTCTACCAATTCCCATTGAACCTCATCCATCGATACAACGCACTAGAAGAGTTAACACAATTGTCAAAACACAGTAGAAATCAGTCGACATCAAATGTAATAATACAACTGCACAGCAACTAGCCTTGTCCAGTGCCTCTGACATGGAAGCAATTGTTGAAGCACTAAAAAGGAAGAATCAATTAATTAATGTAGCACTATTTTGAAAGTGTCTTAGTTTACAAAGATACACACTACAAAGTAGCATGGATGTGTTATCTGTGAACATACCTTGCATGCTGAATCCATACACAATAGTCTGATATGAAGATATCATTAAGGACATAATACGGATCTGATGAAGATAACAGTTGATGAATTTCAAGCAGGCATATGAGCAATTTACGACGTCCCAATGAAAACAAATTCTTAGTCTCCTCAACAGCCTTCTGTGAGAGATTCCAGTGTCTGTACAAGGGGAAACACAAGCTCCTCCGAAAGAACGTCAGTACAACTTCCTGTAGATTGCCACTATAAACCTGGTTATATGAATATATGTATTATAATAACAAATTGGAAAATGATAAAAATAATGTAAGCATATGTACAATTGTCAATTCAATGTAAAGTACAAAACCGGTAAAAATGTGCAAAGACTAACTTGCAGCCAAGACAGGGAGGCACTCAGCTTACAAATGGTCCAGGCTGACTCTACCTATAAAGTGGTACATACTTACGTACGTACATACACACATGTAACAGTAAATCTTGAATTCATAATAAAAAAATCAAAGGAGCTTCCACAACATCATTGAAATCACCATGTTTTTGTGCAGTATCAATTGAATGCCTAAGCACACATATTATTATTCAATATAACCAGGAGACAAAAACACAGGAGACTACCATTAAACACAAAATTTAATAAAGGAGAACAAAAATATATGCTAAGACAAGAGAATACAGTAGAATGTACGTATATAAGAATGTAAATTCGTGTGAAGACAGAAACCTGATTACACATACACACATATGTAAGTAGAGATGGAGAATACATACACAGTACAGCATACAGGAGGCACTACAGGAAGTGAACAGAGGAGAACACAAATAACTATGAACACAGGAGAACACAAACACAGGTTAAAATAGAGGGACACAAATATAGAAACACAGAAGTACACAGATACAATGCAGAACATAGAAGAACATATATACACGTACATGAGAACATGAGTGAAGACAGGAGAACATAGTATACTGAATATGGAAAAAGACATACACAGAAGAATACAGGAGAACACAAATATACGTAGATGAATACAAAGACAGGTGAAGAGAAAGCTTCAGATGGGCAAAGGAAATACGGGTGAAGGCAGGAGAACATAAGAGCACACAAATACATGTGAACAGAGTGGACACAAATACTTGTGGACAAATGCAGGTTAACAGGGGGTAATACAAACATATACGTAGCTGAAAACAGTATTATACGAATACAGGTTAACACAGAAGTACACAAAGGAGAACACCAATATCGTTGTACACACAATAACATAAATAAGGTGAAGACATGAGGTCACAAACACAAGAGAACATAGGAGAAAACAAACGAAGAAAGATATACTCAAAGTAAGTTGACTTACAGTATTCTCTCCTTCAGTGGTGATATAATTGTACGCATACGCTAACATGATGTCTACCAATCCCAGGTACACACTGCGTTTGACTGACTTGTCTAACAGATGTGTTCATAGTTAAGAACTCATTTGGACCTTGCACTTAACAGTTCACATTCAGTTACTAAACATCAGTGTAAAAGGATATATTCTTTCCTTGGTAACCGTTTGAGGATTTCCAAATGCTTTTGTGTGAATGGCACTATGGACAAAATAAACTAAAGAGATAAATCTAAATAATATTATGAAATTTAGAAATAACTGCAACTAACTTAATTCACTATCAGGCTCAAGAACACGTCTGCGTTCAAATCCCTCAGTAGAGCAGCAGGCAGATAGGTTCTCCTCTTTGGGCTAATATGACGAAAAAGTACAGTATGTAAAAAGAAACTCCATGTTTTCAGGAGCCTAGTAACACCTTTGATGATTTTTCAACTGTTTTCAATATATCTTTCCACTGAGGTTGAAAGGTTAAAATAGTTTCTTTGAGATACGCATTATCCATTAGGTCAGCTCTAAAAACGTAGCACATTTAATCCATAATAGAGCAAAGATGTGTGACATATCCAGTACTAACAGGTAGTGGTCAGCACTGAAACTGGAATCTTCACACAGCAATCGGGCCTCGTGTCTCTCTCTGGCACTCATATGATCTGGATCTGGTACATCAACAATATTTGGAACTTCACCCTGCAGTGAGAAATAGGTCATAAGTTAAAATGGTTGACCGGCTAGGTGTCATCATAGGAAATATTGAATGTAATTGACTAGCCAAATAATTATTCACTACAAACGTTTCGACCACTGACATATGACTACATAATACTGACATTGACATATGACTATATATATTGACATACCGTATAGCGGGAAACTTTGGCGAGCATTAAATTTGGCGAATCAGTCCCCGGAACCAATTAGCGAGTTTTAAATTTGGTGGCATGACAAATTCCAGGATCGTCAGATTACATCAGAATAAAATATGGCAGATTTTAAATTTGGCTATTTTCTGTAAAATCGCCAATTCGCCAAATTAAAAACCTCGCCAAAGTTTCCCGCTATACGGTATACCACTGCTGAAGACTGCAGTGAGCTGTTGAAACGTTTGGAGTGAATAATTATTTGGTTAGTGAATTACATTCAACTTTTCCAAGTCATAAGTTAGAATGCAAGATGGAGTTTACCAACTAAGGCATACACTTACCTGCAGTTTTTCAAACACATGGCTATATTTCCCAGCAAATCCATAACTGACCTCGAATGGTAACTAAAGATAAATTTTACCAATAATGCAATAATAATTATTACTGTGACTGTAAATGTGAATTCAATACAAGGTCCAGGAGTATGCATTGTCAACAAATAAATTACTCACTACATGCATACATTCCTCATACAAAACAGACGTAATGTACGTATACACAATGTCAACCTTAATGTAGCAGAAGTTGCATGGTATATATTGAAATATACGAGCTATGTTTCACAGTGTATAGTGTTGATTGTTGAACTATTCAAGCATGTCCTAAACATCAAAGTAACATTCTGACATTCATATTATGTGTTCCAATTGTACAAAAAAACAATATAAAATACAGAGGTTGCATACACCAACTAACTGTCTTTTCTTCTGTTTTGTTTGCAGATGTAGGAAAAGTCTGCTCATTGCACCAATCGAAGTCCTCATTGTCACTATGACTGGTGCTATCTTGTGAACAAGAGCTGGATAATACCTCAATCTGTGGGACTAGCATCCCTCTGGAACTTTGAGCACTTGTTTGGTGCTTGGGTTTTGATAGCAGCTTGGTTAACATGCCCAAATCTTCAAAATGCTCACCAGCAACTTTCTTGGGCAAAACAGCAACAATTTCACCTACATATAAATAAACAATTATAAATAGTTAATCAGTGCTTGATGACAATAGCCACAGCGGAAACTTGATTGAACATATAATGACGTGCATTGAACATATAATATGTAACGAGCAATCATGCATTTGTTTGTTATGAGAAAGTTGCAATAGACAATCATTTTCACACAATTGGGCCCAGCAATGTATAAATGCCCATACCTACCATTATCCACGTCATACTTTGATGTTGCCCTGCTGTCATCAACAATCTCACCTGGCAGAGACAGGCTAACGGAAAATTAAAAGAATCAGACTGATAACCACAGCATTGCAATAATAATGAAATTATGTGATAGGAGTTAAGAGGAAGGTGAAATGGGGCAACTTTGGGAACTTAGGAAATTCGACTACAGGGTGTTTGCTGTTGGAAATACACAAGTTTTTCAAAAGTTATCGCAAATGACCTCATAAGAGGACAACATTTTGTCACCTACAGCAAAGCCTATGCCTAAAGTAACTGTCGTCTAGTCACTAAAATCAAATTTCCGAAGTTACCGTGCCCCATTTCACCACAGACCCTAGATATCTATGATTCACCATACCATACGTACATCACAGCGGACTAGAGTCTAAACAAGCGTTATGTACGCCTTAGAGCAAGTAGTCTATAATATTCACTAATCATTGGTGAAGTAACAATGTACGTATGTGGATGGTTCACTACATACCTGAGAAAATAGGGTTTCGCAAAAAATTTGAATTCCGTACCACTGATGTAGAACTCTACTTCTGAAACCTAGAAAAGGCAATAATATTATTTAAGCAGTGGACCTATGTACCTAATCATAAAGATAACATTCATTCACATTACTTTAATATAAGGGCATCGTATCAGAACAATAATGAAATCTTCATCTTGCTTCAACTCAAAATCCGGAGTCAGCATTCTACCAGGTGGCTACCGCACCAGAAACATAGTAGTCTAGCCAACTAGACCGTGGAGGGCGGAAAGGAAAGGACGCCACTTCCATTTTCCGCCCCTCGGCGCATCTTAGGGACGGACAATAGATGGACCTAGTCTGGCGCAGCTAGACCCATTCCTCCGGAAAGGCGGACCTAGATGGTGCGTATGTATCTAGGGTCTATGGTAAGTTATGATGGCATAGATAGGAAAATATACTAACATTTGATCTGCCATAGATTTACTACCGATTCTCGGTGTAGCAGTGTACTCGACCTCTTTAATCGGTCTCCTGGATCCATCTTTGACGGTCACTACTTCATAAGTTGTTGAAGTTGTTGATGGCTTCGCCAGACTCAGAGGAACCCGAACTGACGGAGAGCAGACAAGGTGACTCAGTACCTTAGTAGTAATTCACATGCATGCTTTTTGATTCAAACCGACATTCCAACTGACCTTGTGGTAATATTATGGTCATAGACTTAGTCACTAGTATTCAGTTGGAACTCTTTATAACACCATCGATGATCCTTGATTCATTACTTTACTAGCTATTGATATCCTTTCTTCACACTCATCCATTCCCCCTATGTATGTTTCGGGCATCTCTGCATGACTAGCTGCTGTACCATACCACCAAAATGCGACTTTTCAACATTTCCCATGCGAGTGAAGTCAAAAATGCTCCATGAGGCTACTCTCTGTATAGCACTTGAACAGGTGACAAGGGTTTCTTCTTATAAATTGCAAATCCATGTGCAAGTCACATGAATACATCTTTAGCTCTATAGTAATAGATTACACATCCACAGGAAGTTTAATATCTTTCATTAATTCTGGAATCCTATGATCCCAAACCGTTACCATGTTAACTTGGTGATAATATAGCTGGGTGATATTTCCAGTCCTTCCGGGGATGACTAATTGATAGACTAATTAATATATTTTTCACACATTCCATTGAGTCTGCATCAATGAATATCATTAACACCACTACCAAAATGACCTCAAACGAAGACAAACTATGGTTTGGCTCTGCCTGGTATGTACACTACCATCCTCGCAATTGGATAATGACGTCATTATTGAACATTAGATAACAAAATCAATGTCAGTAATGTTAATACAATATGATAAGTCGAAAATCGTGGTGTACCTGGCTCTCAGCAATCTGGACACGCATGCTGTCAGTGAAGATAGTCCTCGGCGTGTTTCTTGAGCCATGAATGCATAGGATAGAAGTGCGGAGCAGTGCAAAACTGAGCTTGCAATGAATCCATCCGATGACTTGGTGATATGGTATTCCCTTCTTCTCACTAATCATTGAGGCCAGACTGTAGGAAATGGTGACCATGAGGGCCATTCCTCCTGTTGCCAACATCACTAAATTACATGTGAACCTCAAAGCGTGTTGAACCCGGGTTGATGTATTCACCTGAAATGGGTTGAACCCGGGTTCAACCCAGGTTACGAAAGTGAGTTCAACACCAATACAGAGCAGGGTTAAGCCCAGTGTAGCGAGTTAGTGCTAGTGAATCAAGATGGTGGAACCATAGATGGGGAAGAATTAGGACAGACAATGAAATAGCTGCACTGTTGGCTACGTGGAGTGAAGACACCACCCAGAGACAACTCTATTGGGAGCCACAAGGAACACTGTAGCCTGGAGAGCAATCACAGATGCACTTAAGTCAAAAAACGTCAAGGGAATGTGGTGCAACTGATACAAAAATTTGGCTTCAGAGTTCTATTTTTCTGTCACTCCAATTACATAGCAACAACATCTGTGAAGAGAGATGTGGTACTATACTTCACCCAAATGCTTCTACTATTCCAACAGGCACTAGTGAATCGTTGTTGCAGGCCGGAAAGCGATGAAACAGTCCATCTGCCGGTTTTGAATCACAATAGTACATATTATCCGAAGTCTTTTGGCCATATTTCGAGTCGTGAGTGAACGCCAACGTATAAAACACGCCTTCTACATAGCAAAACGATCAGAAAGAACAGCAAAATCACGCAGTTTGTTGACCTTTGTCTCCCCAGTTAGAGGTTGTGGGTGGGGTTCGATGGCAACATCATGGTATGCAGACTTGTTGAAGAAGGGATGCTGTGAGGTCTCTCTCCTCATTGTGGTGTATAGTAGGGTAACCACCATTGGGACAGGATAAAGCATGTTCCACATTGAAAAATGCTTCCACATTTGCACTCAGATGGTAAAGGGCAGGCTGTAGCGGAGTGCAATAGCATCCTTAAACTCCGATTTGTATAGAGAGAAACCGTGTTGATCCAAAGTGAGAGCTGTTAGCCGCGTTGATGCCCCTATTCTTGGGATAGTTGTGCACATCTTCGCAAAGAAGGTGGTAGACTTGGCATCAGGTTGTTGGTTTTCTCTTGCAGCATGGATAACTTTCCTTTCTTTACATTGGCTTTGCTTTTTGTTGTGCATTATCAGCATCTGTGTACCTTACCACTATGATTGACGAGATGCTTGGTACTGTTGGCTTGTCGAATCAATGGGATTAATCAGGTTTAGACCTCCCAGGCTTGGTGGTAGTGCTAGCAGCTCCAGAAATAAGTCGTTAGGTTCATTTTGGCCAGTTAGACTGGGAAAGAATTGAGTCCTGATAGCATATTCCAGTGGCTGCAAGAGACTTGAGCTTGATTGTTCGAAATTGGTAACATGGAGTACACAACTCCATTTGCCATGATTCTGTGAGTGAAAGCTGTGTAAGCAGCATTGGGTTGAGACTGTGCAATAAAAATGAGTGCAGGGAAAGGATGGCTTCTCTGCCCACGAACAGGGATGAAGGATTCTTGTAGGTTTTGATAATAACCGGAGCGAGAGATGGACATACCGATTGGCTGTTTACTGAAGTTGCTTCCATATTCAAACTATTGAATGTATTTGAAGCATCAACAAAAATCATGGCTTCTGTTCCCTTTTCTTCAAAAATCCATTGCATGAATGGCTGCCTGCACCAAGATTCAAAACCTGCGCATACGTAGCTGTAGGTGGCCTACGTATGGCTCGATGTAAATCCATTTTGGAATACTTCGTAATTGGGTATAATAACTACTACTTAAACATAACACATGGGTGTAAACATTAAAAAGCTGTTTGTGTAAACACAGCAAGCAGTACTGCAACATTGGATTTATATTGCATGAAATAAGATGGCCAATTTCGAAACACCAAGAATTAGAAATGGGCTATTCAAGTGCAACTGCTTTGCTGAACATTGAATCTTCAGCGAAGGTTCTTATAAACCTAAAAAGGATGCCCAAGTAATTTGAGTGTAGGGGGCGACAACCCCACACATTTTTGAACTCAAATTACTTGCTCCACAAGACTGATGTACGTTTTGTACAGGGCTGCCATTTTATGTATGCATGATTGCTACATATAGTGTGACATATTGATGTAATGTTATTAGTTTCAACTTTTATGATCCTCTTAGGTATTGAAGCAACAGTGCAGCAATCCTATCGTGCTGAGAAAGATGATGAACTAGATCTAGAGGAAGGTGATGTTGTCCAAGTCTTTGAGAGCCGTAAAGATGGATGGCTGAGAGGAGTGAAGCAAGAGAGGTCTGGGTGGTTTCCAGGGAGCCACATAAAAGGATGTACGTTTGATTACAAGTGTTCTGTGTTACTGTATTACATTCAGTCCTTTGCTTTACGCTGCATGGAAGGGTATATTTCTATCTTTTTAGGTACCAAAGGAGTGGTGGGTTGGTCCTATCATGCTGAGGAAGATTTTTTACTTGATTTAGAGGAAGGGGATGTTGTACTAATCTTTGACAAACGGAAAGATGGATGGTGGAGAGGAATGATTGGAGAAAGGGAAGGATTGTTTCAAGCTGGTTTCCTGCAAGGATGTAGGTTTGATTGTGTGTTAACTATCACACCACATTCTGTCCTTTGCTGTTACACTGCAAGCTGGGACACTTGCTATGTTAATATTTTATTGCAGATACTCAAGAAATAGTACAGTATTCCTATCATGCTGAAAAAGATGATGAAATTGACCTGGCAATTGGTGATATTGCCCTAGTCCTTGAGAAGAGTGAAGATGGACGGTGTAGAGCAGTGATTGGAGAAAGGGAGGGCTGGTTTCCTGGGAATTACACAAGTGAATGTATGTATGATTGTTGTACTGTTGTATCACACTTTGATCTTTGCTTTGTTCTTCCTCTCTAGTGCCTGATTTTACTCAAGCTTTAGTAGAGACTCCCTATCAAAGTGATGATGATGGTGGACTTGATTTAGAGAAAGATGATCTTGTATCTGTCCTGCTAAAACGTGACAGTCACTGGTGGATAGGAGAATTGAAAGCAAAGAGAGGTCTATTTCCAGCAAACCATGTGAAAGAGATAAAAGGTATAGTGGTACACATGTTATTGTTGTTATCAAATGATAGAACACTTCCTCAATACATGTCAGTCTGATACTTTGGACCAGATGCTCTAACCTTCCTGAGAACTCTTCAAGGCTGACTCCATGTACACTAGTGACAAGACATCCCATTTCTACTAGATGGTTACCTTCCTTTAGTTTAGCCCTACTATTAAATGTTCTTTTGATGAGTTAAGATGAAATAATTATCTATAGTACATACCTAGTGTTTGCTGCATTCGTATGTTCCAAGTTGAACATAATACTCAGAAGTAAACATTCAGAATCTGTTTGTGTGAACTACATTTGATAAACACTACTGTTCACCACAGTCACACTAGGTGTTTTTCACAACATCATCCTTGATAGTGCTCCCATACACTAGTATATAGTCAGGCCCCTTTACAATACCACCCTTGGTAGTGCTCCCATATGCTAGTATACAGACAGACCTCTTCACAACATCACCCTTGATTACTACTTGACATTGATATCCTTACCTCCCACTCATCTAAATGTGTATGAGTTTCCATAGATATTTGAACAGGGCAGTTAGTCACAAGTCATGTGACTAATACCCTATAGGTACTGGGTTGGAAACAGAAGTAAACAAGCTGCACCACCGTGAAGTACATGAGCGTATGCCAGCCCAGTAATCATTTAGTGGGTATTGGTAGGAGACTTCATTCCGTGTTCTATATATCGAATTCCCCCTTCGTTTATAAACAAAATTGCTGATAGAGAATTTTTCTGCTTGACAGAATATGTCCCCAAAACAGCCAAACTCCAATACATACGTATACGTATGTGCACATGCTTTTATGTAGTATTTGGTGTATGTTCTGGTGGGGGTCTTAACTTACCATATGTACGTTGCCTAGAATGTCATAGCCAAGGACACCTACGAGTAGACTACTTAATTGTGTACTTCGATTAGCATTTGCTCCATATTCACCTGAGTGACAGGTACGACAGTGAAGGGGTTTGAAACAAGGTTTTTCCTCATTTCATGATCTTTTAAAGCCACCGGCAACAAAACAACTGCTTGATGGACTCAGAGGGCAACTACATGCTACTTTCTATTCATGTTTTTCTTTTATAACCTACAAAATGCCTTTGTTTTTGGTGTAACAAGGTTTTTCCAACCACAAATTGTGTTTTACTCTTGTGACCATTAGAGGACATATTTACACTCAGTTTTCAATAAGCATATGCACCATTGAATATTGCTCAGAGATTATCTCCTTATTTCCAATAAATGCTTAACATGGTTCAGTTCCTATACAACAGAATAAATTCAATATTTTATTTCCAATCCAGTACCTGGGATGTTAGTCACATGCATGTCTGGACTTGTAACGCTAGTCGAATATACAGTATATGGGATTACTATAGTATGGTCACTTATAGAGGATGCCAGGGATATCCACATCCAAAAGAACCCCTGCTTGGTATTAAGGTTGGTATGAGCCTTCCCTAACCAATGTACCATCTTAGATCCAACACCTGTAATCAAACAGTCCTATATAAACTCTGAACCCTTAATCTGTACACTTCAGGTACTTAACCTATGGCCTATGTGCTGTGACCTATGCACTGGAGACCCTCGGTCTCTTGCTCTATGCTCTTTAAGTCAAGTAACAATGGGTGTCCCCATGGCCAGATGATGTAGTGAATACAGTAGTATTGTTCATCTCTGGAATAGATGGCTGCAGTGTATAGTATAACTGACAGTTGCTATGATCCAGCTACTTAAGCACACTGATGCACACATGAATGTCGAGAGTCAATTAAAAGTGAATACTGGAGTAACAAAATGAACAAAAACAAACAGTGACATGGAGAAGGGTGTTGGAAGATCACTCCTGACTGGGTACCTTGCAAAGAGAAGGCACACCTCTCTCCCCATGATCAGCTGTGGAAGATCAATTGACTGACTTTCCAGGTTCAATTTTATGCCATTCCCCAAGTAATTTCAAGCGTGCTCTGTAAGATCACTCTCTATATACCACTTGAACTGGTGATAAAGGTTTCACCTCAATTGTAAATCCATGTGCAAGTCACATGTGAAGGATAACATCAGGGGCGTATCCAGGGGGGGGTGCTCAGGGTGCTCAAGCACACACACCCCTGAGGCTCAGACCCCTAATATCAGTGAATACTGTCAAATTGAATTAAATACATAGCCTGAGTACTTCATTTTTAAGAATAAATACAATTGATCCAAATAAACAACATAATGAGGTCTGATCTTGCTGAAAATTACAAGACATATGCAACTCAAGTCAGAGAATCTAATGGTGACCTTCGTTTTTTTGATAGATTAATGTTCGGGAAGGTTCCACGCGATTAACCCCGTATTTCGTACAGCGGCGCGATTAAATTTATACTCATGAACTGGAATTTGCCTACTAAGAAAATGTGCAGACAAGTGGAAGGAAAATAAGAAATTGACGGAGCTACGCTGGCATATGTTCAACGGTTTAATCAAGTTTGGTTACATTTTGCGCCATTACAAGATGGAAATGAAAGCAAAACAGACCCTCACGCTATCAAAGGTTGACCGACATCTGAGCTACCCATGACCGAAAAACGGCGATGCTTACACTTCGCAAACCATCTGGGTGATGAGGGTCAATTTTGATATACGGTAAAATTAGACGTGTGAATACCTTATATTTTGCCACCGTGGAAGGAGATTCTCGAAACTGTACGTACGTTTTCTATTTATTTCTCGACTGATTGTAAATATGTCACACCGCTGTGCTGTTCCCGGTTGTACATCCAACAGAAAGACTTCTCCACAGGTATCTTTCTTTCCACAAGTTTCCATCTGATGCAGCTCTTCGTCGTAATTGGGCTAGAAACATACGTAGAGTTGAAAGTAAGGGAGTTTGCAATGGACTATTAACAGTTCCACACGTGTGTGTACTAAGCATTTTACTGCCGAATCGTACCAGTATCAGGTAGAAAAAGAATGCGCAAGACCACGCAGACCTAATCTTAAAATCCAACGCTATAGCATAGTGCTAGATACCAAGAGTTTTCGATTGTTTTCCCCAACAATTGCAAACCACTTTCAGCAAGTGGAAAACACCTGCCAATGCCCCAGATGGAAACTTGTGGAAGGACGTGTGCTGTTGGATGTACAGCTGGGAACATGCAGCACAGTGGTGTGACATATTTACAATCAGTCTAGAAATGTACAGAATACATATGCACAGTTTGGAGAATCTCCTTTCACAGAGGCAAAGATAAGATCAGAAGAAATGAACATCTCTAAGAACATGTGAACATATTATTTGACTCTACATGAGACAGCAAAATATATCCATCATTTACACATATGTACAACGTTTGCATACACTTATTAAGATGTACATCTATTTTAACAGCTATACAACGATCACGACGGAATATACAACCGGTACATGATACTGTAGAGGCTCATAGTTGTGTAGATGATACTACTGATATGAAAATCTTCAGCCTTACCCTGTACGCAGTTGACAAAGACCCCCGGGTTGAAATGTCCTGCATTTGATGAATTATTACTAGTTTTGTCTTGCTCAAGAATTTCATATCAATATTAACACCGTTATATCACATAGAACCGCTAACTAATTCAGCTTTTTTTCAGATCTACAAGCACTACAAGCACTTCGACAGGCTAGCCATCGTTTTAGCTGTTCAACGTTTAAATCGTTGGGAGATTTTCCACTCAGGCTAGAGCCAGGAATGTCTCTTTTCGACAATCGGTAAATCGTCCCCAAAGTAAAATCCTATCACTATTATTATGCATGTTCCTGAACGTCTATCTAATGTGGATATGTATTGAGGTCGCTCCTGGGGAGAGGCCTGAAAGCCCAATGTGGTCCTCATGGCCAAGTGATGTAGTGAATACAATAGTATTGTTCATCTCTAGAATAGACAGCTGCAGTGTGTAGTATAACTGACGGCTGCTGTGGTCCAGCTACTCGAGCACACTAATGCACATACAAATGACAAAAGACAACTGAACTGAGTGAATACTTGAGTAACAAAATGAATGAAAGCAAGCAGAGACATGAAGAAGGGTGTTGGAGGATCACTCCTGACTTTACAAAGAGAAGGCACACACCAATCTCCCCACGACCAGCTGCAGGTCAATTAACTGACTTTCCAGCTATTGAGGCCAGCTCAGCAAGGGGAAGGGTCATATATTGTTATTAATGTGCCATACTACTCTACTGTTCCAAGATCTTGATGGTTGTTTGGGGCACCCCTGCATGACTGGCTGCTGTTACCATGCCACCAAAATTTGATATTTTGCCCTTTCCCAAGTGAAGTCAGAAATGCTCAACGTAACCCTCTCTGTATACCACTTGAACTGGTGGTGATAAAGGTTTCACATAAATTGTAAATCCATACACAATTCGCATGCAAAGGAAAACATCCTTAGCTCCATTATAATATAGATTAGACATCCATAGAAAGATTAAAAACGTTTTCTCTTCCATTAATTCAGGATTTCTATAATTCCAATTCCAATGTTCTAAATCAGACACATAATACATAGTAATAAACATTTTATTTTTTTCGCACAACATTTGATAGACAATTCTAAGTTGGGCATAACAGTAATGTAGAAGGACTTGTTTGTGTGAACACTTCAAGTGATAGATGCTTCAGTAAACACTTCTCCAAAGAGCTGAGCATAGGCTACTTGCATGCTGGTTTCTTTGTTGCCAGCTGTTAATGACGTAGTTACCAAATATGGAGAAACAACAGTACATGATCTTTTTCCACAAGACTGATACACTTATCATGGTACAGGGCTCCCTTTTTAGTTATGCATTTTTGCTACATATAGAATGACATGTTGACATAATCTTATTGCATGGTTTCAACTTTATCATCCTCTTAGTTATTGAAGCAACAGTGCAGCAATCCTATCGTGCTGAGAAAGATGATGAACTAGATCTAGAGGAAGGTGATGTTGTCCAAGTCTTTGAGAGCCGTAAAGATGGATGGCTGAGGGGAGTGAAGCAAGAGAGGATCGGGTGGTTTCCAGGGAGCCACATAAAAGGATGTACGTCTGATTACAAGTGTTATGTGTTACTGTATCACATTCAGTCCTTATTTGCCATACACTGGAATGACACTTCTATATCATCTTCATAGGTACTAAAGAAATCGTCAAGGTTTCCCGTCATGCTGAGGAAGATGAGGAACTTGATTTAGAGGAAGGTGATATCGTACTAGTCTTGGACAAACCTGAAACTGGATGGTGGAGAGGAATCATTGGAGAAAAAGAAGGCTACTTTCCAGCAGATATGCTGCAAGGATGTATGTTTGTGTGACAACTATGATGAGACTCTCACACCACATTCAATCCTTTGCTGTTACACTGGAAGCTAGGGCACTTGCTATGTTGATCTTTTTGTGGCAGATTCTGCAGAGATAGTACAGTATTCCTATCATGCTGAGAAAGATGATGAAATTGACCTGGTGATTGGTGAAATTGTTCTAGTCCTTGAGAAGAGTGAAGATGGACGGTGTAGAGCAGTGATTGGAGAAAGGGAGGGCTGGTTTCCTGGGAATTACACAAGTGAAAGTATGTATGATTGTTGTACTGTTGTATCACACTTTGATCTTTGCTCTGTTTTTTCCTCTCTATATAGTGCCCAAAAGTTCTCAAGCCTTAGTAGAGACTCCCCATCATGGTGATGATGATGAAGATGAACTTGATTTAGAAGAAGGCGATGTTGTAACTGTCCTGCTAAAACGTGACAGTCACTGGTGGATAGGACAGCTCGAAGAAGAGAGAGGTCTATTTCCAGCAAACAATGTGAAAGAGATAAAAGGTATAGTGCCACTATACACATGTTATTGTTGTTATCAAATGATAGAACACTTCCTCAATACATGTCAGTCTGATACTTTGGACCAGATGCTATATGTACCTTCCTTTGACCTGGTCGAGGCTGACCCCATGTACACTAGTGACAAGACGTCCCATTTCTACTAGATGGTTCCCTTCCTTTAGTCTAGCCCTATACTATTAATTGTTCTCTTGATTAGTTAAGATGAAATAATTATCTATAGTACATACCTAGTATGTGCTACATTCCTATGTTCCGAGTTGAACATAATACTCAGAAGTAAACATTCAGAAGCTGTTTGTGTGAATACATACAGTAGTTGATAAACACTACTGTTCAAATCACTACATGCAGTTTCGCCTTTCTTTACAACATAACCATTGGTAGTGCTCCCATACACTACTATACAGTTAGATCTCTCTACAATATCACCCTTTATTCCTCACTTTCCTTGCCATTGATATCCTTGCCTCCCACTCATCGCAATGCACTGTGTATGTGTTACTATAATATTATTATGGTCACTCACCGAGGATGCCAGGGATACCTACATGCAAAGGGACCCCTGCTCTGTTTTAAGGTTGGTATGAGCCCTCCCTAACCTGCATGAATACCATCCCAGATCTGATACCTGTAATCAAACAGTCCATAATAACCTCTGACCTCTTAAACTGTACACTCTGATGTACTTAACTTATTACCCTTGGACCTATGTACTATGGCCCTGCATTCAATTAACTCTTGAGCTGTATTCTATGCACTGGAGGCCCTTGGCCTCATACTCTATGCCCTTTAAGCGGCCCTGGTGATTTATGACATCCATGCATGGCAAATGTTGACTGACAATATTATCATGCATGTTCCTGAACGTCTATCTAATGTGGGTATGTATTGAGGTCGCTCCTGGGGAGACGCCTGAAAGCCCAATGTGGTCCTCATGGCCCAGTGATGTAGTGAATACAATAGTATTGTTCATCTCTAGAATAGACGTCTGCAGTGTGTAGTATAACTCACAGCTGCTGTGGTCCAGCTACTGACATGCACATACAATTATCAAGAGTCAACTAAAAGTGAATACTTGAGTAACTAAATGGATGAAAACAAACAGAGACATGAAGAAGGGTTTTGAAGGATCACTCCTGACTGGGTACCTTGCAAAGAGAAGGCACACCACTCTCCCCATGATCAGCTGTGGAAGATCAATTGGTCTTATTGGTTTTAAAACTTTATCATCCTCTTAGTTATTGAAGCAACGGTGCAGCAATCCTATCGTGCTGAGAAAGATGATGAACTTGATCTAGAGGAAGGTGATGTTGTCCAAGTCTTTGAGAGCCGTAAAGATGGATGGCTGAGAGGAGTGAAGGAAAAGAGGATCGGGTGGTTTCCAGGGAGCCACATAAAAGGATGTACGTCTGATTACAAGTGTTCAGTATTACTGTATCACATTCAGTAATTATTTGCCTTACAATGGAATGACACTTCTATATCATCTTCACAGGTACTAAAGAAATTGTCAAGCTTTCCTGTCGTGCTGAGGAAGATGAGGAACTTGATTTAGAGAAAGGTGATATCGTACTAGTCTTTGAGAAGCGGGAAGATGGATGGTGGAGAGGAATGATTGGAGAAAGAGAGGGATTGTTTCCAGCAGATTTCCTACAAGGATGTATGTTTGTGTGACAACTATGATGAGACCACACCACATTCAATCCTTTGCTGTTACACTGGAGGCTAGGGCACTTGCTATGTTGATCTTTTTGTGGCAGATTCTGCAGAGATAGTACAGTATTCCTATCGTGCTGAGAAAGATGATGAAATTGACCTGGTGATTGGTGAAATAGTTCTAGTCCTTGAGAAGAGTGAAGATGGACGGTGTAAAGGAATTGGTGGAGAAAGGGAGGGCTGGTTTCCTGGGAATTGCACAAGTGAAAGTATGTATGATTGTTGTACTGTTGTATCACACTTTGATCTTTGCTCTGTTTTCCTCTCTAGTTCCCAAAAGTTCTCAAGCCTTAGTAGAGACTCCCCATCATGGCAATGATGATGAAGATGAACTTGATTTAGAAGAAGGCAATGTTGTAACTGTCCTGCTAAAACGTGACAGTCACTGGTGGATAGGAAAACTGAAGGAAAAGAAAGGTCTGTTTCCAGCAAACAATGTGAAAGAGATAAAAGGTATAGTGGTACATGTTGTTGTCATTATCATATCATAGAACACTTCCTCAATACATGTCAGTCTGATACTTTGGACCAGATGCTATACCTTCCTGTGACCTGGTCGAGGCTGACCCCATGTGCACTACTGACAAGACATCCCATTTCTACTAGATGGTTACCTTCCTTTAGTCCAGCACAGCTATTAAATGTTCTTTTTAAATTGATGAGTTGAGATGAAATCATTATCTATATTATCCAGTATGTGCTACATTCCTATGTTCTGAGTTGAACATACTACATAGGAGTAAACATTCAGAAGCTGTTTGTATAATCACAGCATTTGATGTATGCATGATTGCTACATATAAAGTGACATGTTGACATAATCTTATTGGTTTTAACTTTATCATCCTCTTAGTTATTGAAGCAACAGTGCAGCAATCCTATCGTGCTGAGAAAGATGATGAACTTGATCTAGAGGAAGGTGATGTTGTCCAAGTCTTTGAGAGCCGTAAAGATGGATGGCTGAGAGGAGTGAAGCAAAAGAGGATCGGGTGGTTTCCAGGGAGCCATATAAAAGGATGTACGTCTGATTACAAGTGTTCTGTGTTACTGTATCACATTCAGTCCTTATTTGCCTTACACTGGAATGACACTTCTATATTATCATCTTCACAGGTACTAAAGAAATAGTGAAGTTTTCCCATCATGCTGAGGAAGATTATCAACTTGATTTGGAGGAAGGTGATATAGTACTAGTCTTTGAGAAACAGGAAAATGGATGGTGGAGAGGAATCATTGGAGAAAAAGAAGGCTACTTTCCAGCAGATATGCTGCAAGGATGTATGTTTGAGAGATACCTAATGCACCACATTCAATCCTTTGCTGTTACACTGGAAGCTAGGGTACATACTTGCTATGTTGATCTTTTTGTACCAGATATTCCTGAGATAGTACCGTATCCCTATCGTGCTGAGAAAGACGATGAAATTGACCTGGCGGTTGGTGAAATTGTTCTAGTCCTTGAGAAGAGTGAAGACGGACGGTGTAGAGCAGTGATTGGAGAAAGGGAGGGCTGGTTTCCTGGGAATTGCACAAGAGAACGTATGTATGATTGTTGTACTGTTGTATCACATTTAGATCTTTGCTCTGTTCTTCCTCTCTAGTTCCCAAAAGTACTCAAGCCTTAGTAGATACTCCCTATCACAGTGATGATGATGGTGAACTTCATTTAGAGAAAGATGATGTTGTATCTGTCCTGCTAAAACGTGACAGTTTCTGGTGGATAGGACAACTCAAAGAAGAGAGAGGTCTATTTCCAGCAAACAATGTGAAAGAGATAAAAGGTATAGTGGTACACATGTTATTGTTGTTATGAAATCATAGAACACTTCCTCAATACATGTCAGTCTGATACGTTGTGTTATCCCTACATACATATACAGAGTACTTTGCACGTATACCATACATGCAAATGTACTTACACATCTAATGCACACCCTAGACATGACTATTTGGACATATAATGATCTCTATAATCTTTGTAGGCATTAACGCAACAGTGCAGCATTCCTATCATGCTGAGAAAGATGATGAACTTGATCTAGAGGAAGGTGATGTTGTCCAAGTCTTTGAGAGCCGTAAAGATGGATGGCTGAGAGGAGTGAAGCAAGAGCGGTCCGGGTGGTTTCCAGGGAGCCATATAAAAGGATGTACGTCTGATTACAAGTGTTCTGTGTTACTGTATTACATTCAGTCCTTTGCTTACGCTGCATGGAAGGGTATTTTCTCTATGATATTTTTAGACACTCAAGCCACGGTACAGTATTCCTATGATGCTGAGGAAGATGATGAACTTGATTTAAAGAAAGGTGATGTTATCCAAGTCCTGGCAAAGGGTGAAGATGGGCGGTGGAGCGGAGTGAACAGAGGGAGAACTGGCTGGTTTCCAGGAACCTGTGTGAAAGAGATGGAACAACCTTCTTTCACTTCAGAAAGCAAAGGTATGTGTCCCTACTGTTTGAGATTTTATGCTCTCAACGTCCTTACAGTGTAATTCACAAGAGGAAGACTTATGTTGCTATCACATTTCAGTCCAACATTATAGACGTGGTTGTATGACTTTGGGCACTGGCACACCACACTATGGGTATTGTCTATTCAACAGACAATCGGATCTTAGTATAGAGTTATAAGCTCAGTTATAATTATATAGCTTATGTAGGGTAGGGTGCATACATACCCTATGAAGTGTTGTAGGCTCAAATACAGGCTCTGTAACAACCCTTTCATGTGATCCAGGGGGTACATGGTAATGCTGTAAACACTGGTTGGTTGAACAAGAAAATAAGCATTTAATAATGAGTATGTGATTAACATGAAACAATTTCATGTGCTTTAGTGTACATGCACCTTTTCTAAATCACACTTCATGCTTCCTTTTGCTCTCCCTTATATTCTCCTTGTCTTTGCTTCAGTGTGTATCAGTTCCGTTATTCAGGGAGAACCTCTTACCAGTCTCTAGTACTTGATCCTCCCAATTTTGTGTAAAAGTTGAATGCCTTTAGTATTCCTCCCTGCCATAGCTTTCTTTAGTGGAGGATCTCATGTCAACCTCTTCTGTCCTATTGCTTCCACCGCCAGACTCTATTTTCTGAGACTTTCTTGCTGTTACACATGGGTGATGTGGTTGAGCACATACAAAATGTGCTCAACTTACGTACGTATTGAGAGCCAATAGCGGAATAGACACGTAACCAAATTTGCTTATCGAGGATGCCTGCTCAACAACCAGTGTGTACAGTAGCTGTTAAATTCTTGTTTAAATGTACATACATATTTTAGTGTAGTTTGCCTTGTTCATCTTTCTTGAGGTTTGTTTGATGTTCAATTCCTTACAGAATTGAAAAAAGCTCTAGAGTTTCAGAAGAACTTGGAGGATGTCCTGAAGAACAGTGCAAGTGTCACACTAAAGATCACCAAGTGCACCACTATCGGTCCTCCCGAAGTTGGCAAGACACACCTGAAGTGTCTCCTCCTCGGCCAGGAGTGGGACCCCAACACTGGAAGAACGGATGTCATCCGAGCTCCAGAGTGGGTGGAGCATTACATTGAGGATAGTTCAACCTGGAAGCTGTTTGAAAGAGACGAGCGCATGCAGGCCATCTTCAGGAATATCATGAATAAGAAGTACCAGGAGGTAAAGGAGGAAGTTCAGAAGGGAAAGGAGGAAGGTCAGGGGGGAAAGGAGGAAGTTCAGCGGGGAAAGGAGGAAGGTCAGAGGGGAAAGGAGGAAGTTCAGAGGGGGAAGGAGGAAGTTCAGCATGGGAAGGAGGAAGATCAGAGGGGAAAAGAAAGGGTTCAGAGGGGAAAGGAGGACGACCAGAAGAAGATGCATGAATCACATCCAAAGGCAGGAGCCGTATTTCAGCAGCGCAAAGAACCCAATAAAGAGAATGCACGAAAAGCAAAGAATGTACATGCAGATTTCTCCAAGAGCTTGAATACCTTGGACGCCAATTTGGGTGATGTGATGAAAGGAAACCATCTATCAGATTCAGAGCTCAAGGGACACCTCCTGGGAGAGAAGCGTCTCCTGTACTTCGTAGATACTGGAGGTCAGGAGTACTATCACGACATCCACCCCATCCTCATCACCTCACCCAGTGTGTACTTTGTCGTGTTCAACCTCATGAAGTGCCTGGAGGAAGGAGGTGGGGCTAAATTCTTCAGAGAGGAACTCATCCAACGTCCACTTCGTAGTATCCATGCCTTTGGGACTAAACGAGTGAGGCAAAGCAAGTTCCTGAAAATCCACCCATCTGATCCGAAGATTTTCATCATTGGAACACACCTGGACCAGGTGAGGGAGGCCAGAGTAGAGGAGGAGATAGAGTCAGTCAGTTCGGACATTCAATCTGAACTCTTAACGAAGCCATACAATAGATTCCTGCAGCCAGATCCCAGTGACCTGGCATTTTGGCCGATTGATAACACCCTTGCTGGCAAGCCACTAGATGAAGACTCAGAAGATTCAGAATACATCTGTGACCTCAAGTCGGAGGCAGTGGAGGGTGTGTATGATGCTGAGGTCACAGTTCCCCTCTCTTGGCTCATCTTGGAGCAGACGATAAAGACCGTACCAGAAGCCGATCTCTTCCCCTACCGTCAGCTCTTCAATCTCTGTTTGAAGAGGAAGCTCATACGCAGTGAAGAGGAGTTTCAAACCATGTTGTACATCTTTCACATTTTAGGCCTCTTTTTCTTCCCTCCTATTCTCAAGGATGCTCCCCTCAGAGATGACGAAGTCGTGTACACAAATCCTGATTTCTTATACAGGATGACATCAAAGCTGCTGAAGGAGTGCCGTTTCAGGGAAAGTCCTATTGCCAAGGAAACCTGCCCACAACAGGGTGTCATCCAAAATTATCGAAAGCTGCTGTCAGTGATAGGAGTGAAAGAGAACAGCAGAGAGAGCTTTCTCAATATGCTCCAAGAACTCAAAATCATAGTCAAAATCTTATCTGAAGATTTGATCCTGTTCCCTGCCGCCCTGCCTGCAACCAACCAAGAGTCCAGTAGTGAAGCTCCATCCTCTCCAGGTCCATTGCTGTTGTCCTTCACATCCTCCAGACTATTGAAGGTGTGTTACATCCCTACTGGATTCTTCCGTCTGCTCATTGCTGATCTTGCTGCCACACCAACCTGGACTCTGGACCTGGACAAACTCTCTCACAACTCTGTTACGTTTGACGTTGGTACAGGTGTACTTGGTCTCCTGGAGCGAGTGTCATTCATAGAGATGACTTTCACGCCCAGCGACAATTCTCTTCCTTCGTCCTCCTCTCATAATGCCATGTACCAACAGCTTAAAGAAAGGGTTTTGTCCCTGTGGTCCAACGTGTATGGACAGAAAGATGAATCCAGTGAGCAGTGGGTCCACTGGGGGTTTCCTTGTGAGAGTCACCCAGAAGAGCACCACACGCACATTGCCAAGTTTATTGGAGACCAAGGTGAATATGTGGCCACTTGCCTTCATCCAACAGGAAAGTTTATTCAGCGTGTGCGCAAAGAACAGCTTATGTGGTTTTTGAACTAAGTAGTTTAGTGATTATTATTAATGGCATATTAAATATTGTATCCTTTATTTAGTCTGTTTTAAAAAATTAATGGTTAAGTTAATTTAATTCAGTTACGTATATACGTTCATATTTTGTATCATCAATCATTGACTGTATGCAATTGGTTTCACATTTTGCTGACTGGATTCTTGGCAGTAGCATGGTCACACACTCAGGTGTGAATTCCACATTGCTTTGAGTTTTGACATTATAATATGGTGTATATATACCTACATCCTGCATGTACGTCGTGTAAACATATGATCATATGAAGGTTATATATAGAATCTATTATAATGGACGAAACATTGCATCCCATATAATGACATGAATATGTGTGTGAAGTCTGAGATAAAGCTCAATCCAATTAACCAATTAACATGTCAAACAAACTTTACAATTCATAATAAAGTACATACAGTAAATTAAGACGCTCGGAGTGTGATGAAACCCTTAGTATTGCTTCAAAGAGGTTGGTTATTGTTTGCTGTTCTCAGTTTTAGTAGTTGCCAGTCAACAACACCCGTGTTCCTCAATTTGTGTACGGAGGTTTGTCCAAGTGCATCCAACTACAAAGGTATTACTGAGAACATCACTCAAGTACACAATACTACAAGCCAATAAACTCACCTGAGTTACAACATAATCAACAAGAATTTCCCCAATGATAGCGCTGTCTTGTGCTTCATTACAAGTCAAGTTCCTACACATCATTGATGAATCAGCTAGTACATGGCAATGATGAATTCAATGATACATATATCTATACATTATATATATATATATATTAAAAGCCATATTATTATGTTTCTCTTAGTTATGAACACATAATCACATCAATTAGAATATTCTGGAACATGGTCAAAGTGGGGCAAGGGATTGTTAGGTAGCAGTGATTTGGTACAAGGCAAAATTTTTCAAACAAAGATACCTGAAATGATCTGCTATTCTAGAATGATTCCAAAGTGAAAAGGCTGACCAAACAAGTTGCTATTATTTATGTTGAGGTAAAAATTACGAACCTCAATGATCAGTACTTATAAAGGTAGTAACGTTACCAAAAAGCTGCAATATATAGCCAGAGGAAGATATTTCAATGTTTATTGTCAACCATGTTGGCAGAGGTTAACGGACGTCCACCAAAGTGTGTGTGGATGTAAGGGTCCCCTGTGTGTGCATGTGGGTATGCATTTCGTGTGTGTATGCCCATGCAGTAGTGTGCATGAGAATGCATATGGCTTCCCACTCAAGGCACAATGAGCTGGATATAGGCATGGGAATTGGCACCTTTTGGAGTCGGGTCAATGTACAAGGTACAATGACAGTCTTGTCAACACAACAGCTAGAAGGTGCACAAGATTAAGTCAGATGAAATGGGGTGGGAGTTAAACCGCTCCCACCCACCCACCGCAGAGCTAGATGAAGGAGTAAAATATATGGGAATAAGATTATAAGAATAACTATCATAGGGTGGATGATGGGATTAAGGTGCATAGGGGATATATGTAAGCCAGACAGCAGTTTGGCTTGCCAAATTTATTCCCCAATTGGGCAAGCATGCCCCCCTTCAATGATGACGTGCAGCTGCATCTATTATGATCCCATGCTTTGTGGATGGGTTCAGTCAGAGGCTCGTGATGAGTGAGAGTCCCAGTTTGATATGGGTTGAAGTCTGAGAGGGGGGGCGTCCGTTAACATGACAACAATCAAGAGAAAAACATGCCTTATATTACATCCAAAGAGTGAGGTGTGGTTCAAGTGAGTGAGGGAGGTGTGGTTCAAGTGAGTGAGGGAGGTGTGGTTCAAGAGAGTGAGGGAGGTGTGGTTCAAGTGAGTGAGAGAGGTGTGGTTCAAGTAAGTCAGGGAGGTGTGGCTCAAAAGTGAGGGAAGTGTGGCTCAAGTGAGTGTGAGAGGTGTGGTTCAAGTGAGTCAGGGAGGTGTGGCTCAAGTGAGCAAGGGAGGTGGGCTCAAGTGAGGGAGGGAGGTGTGGTTCAAGTGAGCGAGGGAGGTGTGGTTCAAGTGAGCGAGGGAGGTGTGGTTCAAGTGAGTGAAGGAGGTGTGGTTCAAGTGAGTGAGGGAGGTGTGTATGGTTCAAGTGAGTGAGGGAGGTGTGGCTCAAGTGAGTGAGGGAGGTGGGAGAGGTGTGGCTATGGGGAATGAGAATGAGATGTGGAACATTGAGTGTCCAATGGAATGCGTTTGGAAGGTCTAAGTACATGAGAAAAATGCACGGCTATCTGACAATGAAAAACAGTCTATAAAATGCATACTTTAGTCTATGTTTAATGGATTGAGCATAAAGTGCTATTGTTTACCTATTTATACCAATATTCACACAATTACTACCTCCATTTGCTGTTAATTGCCATCAATCTGACACCATACAGGAATTGGTGTTAATGGACAACTGCCAAATAACACCAATGACCACTTGTCTCTTGACTCAACATTGCTACATGATGTTACAAGATGATTGATGGATCAATGTAATATGGGTATTTAAAATTGGACAATCCATGGCAATATTACTAGGGAAACTGATGTACGTATGTCGTATGAAACTTCAAAGTAAGAGGATAGCTTTGCATGACTTATACAGTCACACCCAGTTTGGAAGGGACCTAACCACCTTGTGTAATGGGATGGCACTTTTGTCTTTGTTCACTGTTGCTGATGTTGTAGGTGATAGGAAATTGGTCTGGCTAGGTGATGGAAAGGGTACTTGCATGATTGCAAGGAAGTTGCAATGGTAATTGCAAGAGTGCTGTAGTGGCTTTATCTACCACCTTTTCCTTTGATTTACTTACATACCAAGACACAAAACTTAAAAAAATGTACGATGTGGGTGAAGATCACATACACACACAACCAACAGTAGATATTTACCTCAATAGAGATGACTGCAATTTGGTACGATCTGGTAATAGGCGTAGTCCTTCCTCATAGGCATAGCAGAGCCCATAAAATTGGCTAACAAGTTCTCTTTTACCTCTTGTCAAATTTCTCCCACTACCAATCCCCAGCGCTTTTATCCTCTCATCAACATCATCCCAGAACATACCAGCCAAAATGCGTTTAGCAGTTTTTGCATCTTTTGCTTCAAGTCTGTCAAGTTGCACAACACATAGCCTATGCAAAGTAAAGATGAAAACTAAACTACAATTTGCTGGAAAAGTAGCCTATGCATACAAACATACCAAATATGAAGCTGAGTGACTAGAAACCATGACTGCAGAGTATTCGGCAGTGAGCACACAGAAAAGAAGCTTTCATAATCAATATGGTCCACACAACTTTCATATAGCTGTTTAACACTGCGCATGAGAACCTATTACATGCGAAAAATAACAATTGATTGATAAACACAGAACCCAATAAAATGCTTTGCTAAGAACACTGCAGTTATGAGTTGCCAGTTACAGTGGTCCAAAATGTTGGAGATAATAGACAGTTGTACGTATCGGCTAAATTCTGTCTCAAGGAGCATATAGAGGATTTAAAGTATAAAATCCATCATTTCTATTATAAAATTGCATTAAAATGTCATATTTATATGGAGTATACCTGGTGACTTGAATTGAATCCTCCAAGCCTCCCAATGAACTTAAGCAGTCTAATGCCAATGGTGTCTGCTTGCTTGAAGTGGACTGATGAATGTAGCCCATGTAAAGGATGCCTCATAGCTAGTTCTACCCACTGGTTGGGACGAGAGACCCGCACTGGACCTGAACAAGAGGCCACTCCTGACAGTCTGCCAATCTTGCCAAGACACCACCATTCACACATTCTGTCATTCTAGCAGCATGAAATGGATTTTGGGTCAACATGATAACATTAATCGTATGTGAATTTGTAGCAATTGATGTATCAGGCCGAATAAAACACTGTATGGTGCAATTATATGCACATGAGCTACACAATGTACTGAGTTATAAGAGAAGACTAGTTAAAGCAATGCAGTGATGTAATGACATGTCTTCTTCACCACTAAGCCAATACAACCAATTTAAAAATTACATCCACTAACACTTGCAGAAGCATCAATAAATTTAATCAACATTTGTGAATGAATGGTGAGCAGCTAGTCACGAATGTACGTATATTCATACGTTGTGTAGATACGTATCAAACCAATATCATGTAATGTGGGATGTACAATAGTACTTTATGTTGCCTATATAAACGTTTATGAAGTATTTGATTATGACTGTGCTATTGGAAGATAAAGTAATACATTCATTGCCATAAGCGAATCAGTTAGAATGAATTAAAAGTGATTTTTCATACTCATTACTGCTATATGAAATGTGTAGATAGGATTGCCATGAATAGCACTACCCAGAGAGAATGGCATGTGTTGAAATCAGGAATGGGCACGTATGAATAATTGGGCTCACTCTTTTGAAGGCGTAGAATGATCTAAATCTTCTGATGATTGTAAAAACAGCAGATTTCCTGAGCGACATTGAGTACATACTGGACGCCATGACAGCCTGATTCGGGAATTCCCCTCGTGGACGGGCTGCCTACTGTAAATTGAACTAATTTCCACATTGATGTCTTCCAATCCATACATCGTGGTGTTAAGTGCTGAAATGTTGCACTTACTTCAATTGCAGGTTAAATTCAAGTGCTTATCCCCTTTGTACCTATCTGTGAGTGAGTTTACTTTGAAGTCATGATATTAGCGATCCTCGTGAGTTTTCTCGTTAACATTTTACCTCCCGGAAATCAATGCGGTGCTGAAGAGATTCAAGAAATTTACATCGGTCCGGAGTACTTGAAAACCAACTCGACCCATTCCAGGGTTGGAGATGTTGTCTTGGGAGGACTCTTTCCGATCCACCAGAACACCGAAGGCGAATGCGGTCGCATTTTGGATTTGGGCATTCAACGAGCGGAGGCAATGGTGCTGGCCATCGACATCATCAATCGGGACACCTCTCTTTTGCCCGGAGTTAAACTCGGATTTGAAATCAGAGACACGTGTGCAGTGAGTACCTTGGCATTAGATCAATCTTTGCACTTTTTGTCTGTCAATTCTCTCGACTTGGACCCGACTAGCAGAGAAATTAGCGGTGTCGTTGGTGCTGCGGCCAGCAGTGTTTCTATTGCAGTTGCTAACCTTTTTAGGCTCTTCAACATCCCTCAGGTTAGCTATGCTTCTACATCGAAGCAACTGAGTGATAAGTCCAGGTATGACTACTTTCTGCGGACTGTACCTCCCGACCAGCTCCAAGCCAGAGCAATGGCTGCCATAGCAAGACATTTCAACTGGACTTATATTTCTCTCGTCAGTACTGAAGGAGCTTATGGGCAAGATGGTGTCAAAGCGTTTGTTGAGGAGTACACTGCGGCAGATAATATGTCTGACACTAGCTGGTGTGTAGCGGCTGATATTGTTCTGAGTCTTGAGGCTGCTAGAGAGGAATATGACGATGCAGTCAGTCAATTAATCGAACCAGTCATCAATAATGCTACTGTAGTACTGTTATTTGGGCAACTGGCGACTGCTGAGGGACTCATGGGAGCAATACAGCGCAGGAAACTAAATGATCCGACTCTCTCAAACATGTCATTCACATGGATAGCAAGCGATGCCTGGGCGGATTCTATACCTGATGATTATTACGATGTTGCAGCTGGACTTCTAGGTGTGTCTCCTGTGTATCACTTGAGCGATGAGTTTGATTCCTATTTCACCTCACTCAATCCTCTTACTTACTATAACAATCCTTGGTTTAGAGAATATTGGGAAGATGTTTTCCACTGTACGTTTAATAATGGTAGCAATAGTACCACACTGTGTAACCCAACAGTGCAGTCATTGGCATCTTCCATATCTGGTTATAAGCAAAACAGCAAAGTAACGTTTACTATGGATGCTGTGCTGGCATTTGCTCGTGCTTTGGATGCTATGATAAAGGACTACTGTAATTCTTCAGTGCTATGTTCCGCTATTGTTGATGCCAGAGGTAGACTTGATGGTGAACTATTGTTGCAGTACTTGAAAGTTGCAAGTTTTGAAGGATACTCGGCTGACTCAATCCAGTTTGATGACAGTGGAGACCCTAAAGGAGGTTACCTAATTCGTAATCTGGCCCGGGATTCCAATGGTTCCTACTCTTTCAAAACGGTTGGATATTGGCAAGATGGCAATTTAGATGTTTCAAATTTTGATGACATTACATGGAACACGGAAGAAATGCCTTTGTCTTATTGTAGTGAGCTGTGTGAAAATGGAGAATACCCTCAGCTGATACCTGGACATGCAGAGTGTTGCTGGATCTGTACACCTTGCCAAGGCATCAAACAAGTTAGTGACGGTTTGATTTGTAACACGTGTCCTAAGGGTTATCTGCCAAACGACAAACTTGATGATTGTGAACAGATACCCCCAGACTATCTTGGTTGGCTCCATCCATGGGCTATTATCATCATGTTGCTATCCCTAGTAGGCTGCTGTATGACTTTGGTTGTCATAATCATCTTTGTTATCAACAGAAATAGTAAGATCGTTAAGGCTACCAGTCGAGAGCTCAGTAGCATCATACTGTTTGGTGTATTCTGGTGTTATGCCCTGCCATTCTTTTACATCGGCCAGCCACTTGCCTTCACATGTGGTGTAACCAGATTTGGTCTAGGTTTCGGATTTTCTGTTTGTTTTGGAGCTCTACTGGTTAAAACAAACAGAATTCACAGAATTTTCAACCGACAGCAGAAGACGCTCAAGCCACCACCTTTCATCAACCCACAAAGCCAAGTTGTGTTTGTAGGAATCATTGTGTTTTTCCAAGTCGCAATTGCCATTGTGTGGTTGATATTTGAACAGCCTGGTACTATCCTTATTGCAGCCGACTACAGTGCTGAACTCCGATGTGCCGCCAACGTCTATGCTGGATTATCCGTGTCTCTTGCGTATAATTGTATTCTTCTCATATGCAGTACTTATTTTGCCTTCAGAACCCGCTCCATCCCATCTGAATTCAACGAAACAAAACTTATAAATCTTACTTGCTACACCATGTGTGTTATTTGGTTGGCCTTCATTCCGTCATATTTTGGTACTGCAAGCCTCGGTAGTGTGTACACAACTAGTTCACAAGTTCTGGCAATTGTTTTGAGTGCGTCTTGTATTTTAGGCATATTATTTGTGCCGAAAGTATATGTCTTGTACCGCCGTGACAAGACAACAGAAACAGAAGAGCAAGGTCAATCGCACCTCACAAGCCAACCATCTACAGCATCGTCCAAGCAGTTGTCCAACTGTCTCAGCTTTTCTGTACCAAGTGTCAACTCTGTTGTGGAAGGTAACACTCAAAGGAAATATTCACTACCACTTTCAGGTAAATTATTGTGCACTGTCGACAATGTAAATATGTGAACACGTATATGTACAGTAAATATACCAGCTTATCTGATGGTATTTTGCCGTTCTGTACACTTGAATACTCCATTAAATTATAATAATTGCTGCAATGGTTAATTTACACTTGGTTATCTACCTGCAGGATCTGATCGTAAAGTTTACTGTGACTCGGACTCTGGAGTTATTAATGATGATGCATACTCTACAGATGACTGGCGTCCTTCTGCTGTAGTCAGTGGTCCACTACCTACAGTCATTGAAATTGATGATGTGACCGACCATAATGAAATTAAAAGTACCAGCTCCTCTGTAGGCATCCCCCATGGAAACAATCGTCTCTCAACGGAACTTTGTTCAAGGTCTTATGATGCTACAGAATTCAAGATTGCAGTGTGCTTGGAGGATACTGGAAGGGTGACACAAGCCGAGGAAGAGGTTCTGAGTATCAAGTCATGTGTTATGGTAAGAGCATGAATCTACCATTGTTCAGTTCATCTGTGTCCATACAACATGAGAAATTACATATTTGTATGTATTTTTTTAATCTAGCACTCTAAAATTTGCTATCATATTGTTAGGAATGGGAGTATATCATGCTGTGCATACTTACATCATAGGTATGTACGTACATGCAGTAGAATCATAATTATTAAGAGAGGGACCCATAAATCAGTTCTTGATACGAAATAATAGTGAATAAATTATTGAGTTCTGTTATACAATAGAATGCAATAACTACAATATTATTGTGTTCTTATTCCTGCACTATGATGTCACAGGTTCATGGAACATGCCTAGAAGAGCATCCTTCGATTGACGATAGCAACTGAACAATTTGATAAAAGTGATTACATTGTAATTGCAAGTAATTAAGTGAAATACTCAAACCTCTATACGTAGGTGACTAGTCTTGAATTACTTATTGATTATTATTACTCCAATGTGTCATTTACAGTTAATAATTATATTTACTCGATTATCAGATCACCTAATAATGATATCTACATATTATACGTATACGTGTATATAATACAGTTTTTGCAATGAAATGTAATGCAGAATGTATTTAATATTATTATAATATGCACTAATAATATAGTGTATGTACGTTCTAATTAACATTAATTGCTAAGTAATTATGACTCACATGTACATAGGTCTTCACACTTGATCATGCAACATTCAAAATCCAGTGCAGTATACGTAAACATTAAATTTAACATACTAGAAAGAGCTGCCAATGCAGAAGACAGTACGTACTCATCAGCCACCACTACCGACCAAGTGGCTGAAGTATTTTTGTGACAAGATGAGGAATGTAAGTATATTCTTTGACATACAAATCTTCAATCCATTTACATAGAGCTATATCAAGATTATATCCCTAATTCAGTGTATATCACAAACAAGTCAGGGAGATTGGGCATTGAAAGCTTGTCTCTATTTGTTTCCTCGAGTGCGAGAATAGAATCAAAGGAAAGCTTAATATTTCATATGGATGCAGTTATCACAGAGCATCGTATAATGTACATATCATTATTATATCATAGATACTCATTGATGCTTAATTTCAATTAACACACTGCATGGCTCCACGGGTTTTAAGTGATTTATGGTCTGTGTTATAGATCAAACTCAGTTAGATTTGATGTTAAGTACTGTATTAATTTCATTGATCAAGAGTTTGGATTCATAAGTCTTTAATTCCCAATGGATGTTTGAAAGTGCTGCATACAACCACACACTGGCTTCCCCAGGACATCTGTTACAGTTATGCACCATGCTACATTTATGATCAAGGATACATTGAATACATCTACAATCCCCACCTTTGTGATGGTGGACTACATATAAAAGTACACTAGTATTATGTACCCTTATACACAATGTATGTGGAACATAGGTTATATTGTCGTATTGTGTATGTTTGTGGTCTAGCGTAGCCAGATAGCAGGCGCATTCGACGGTCACATGCTTCAGATTAAACCGCAGCTTGTGGTTTCTGATAAATGACGGTTGTCTGAAAAAGGTAGTTGCATTACTAAAATCATGGTGAGTGTTGAATGTGGGGCTGTAGCCCTCTCGTTTCTGTCTAAAATCGTATATCAAATTGTCTCATTTGTATTCGCGTACGTTCATATGGAACTATAAAGTAGAAACCTCAAGAATCGTGGTAGGCTCCTGTACGTTTATCGGGTACCATCAGGTGGTAGAGGAAGAAACGTTATCTGAAGTTGGAAAAGAGACTACTAATAGCTACAAAAGTAGATTATTGTAGATGAAAACATCCATAAAGTAATGATATTTAAATTTGTATGTACTGTGTTAATACGTACACGTTTAAATGGGTTGAGTGAATAGAGATATGGACACTTTGGAACAGCTGAAGAACGCGATCACCATGTTGGTCACTGATATGTTGATGACTAAATGGCTTGTGATCGTGTTCTTCAGTTGACCTGTAATTCAATGTGTGTGTCACAACTCTAATTATATGTTTATGCTGTTGAGTTTTTGTAGTGGTCTATGGTGGGATTACATTACAGGCTTATCGTCACCACTGAACTGAATGGACTGTAGTCATAGGTTCTGCTGCACTATGTTGTCAACAATGGTGGCTGTGGGTGTGATGCTCAAACAGGCTAGATATAGAGATATGGTATATTGTGAAGTGCCAATTCCAAAGGATGGTATTGATTTTACAATGCTGATTTTCCGAGTTTTACTCACACCTTGATGGCTTTACTATCGAAAGTGGATTTATCAATTTTTACAAGTACTACATACGTAATTACATACCTAGTGTATGTATGGGGTAGGGTAGGGTAGATAATCTTTTGGTTATTCTGTTATTGATTACTTTATTGGTAGGGTTTTTGTTATCATACTGGGGAACCAATAGCCAGTAGCTACTATAAAAGCACGCAGAAGCCCTTACCCTTGTATGCACGGTACCTGTTTGTACGTACATACTTCTGTTCTGTTTGTTGCCTAGGTTATAATCGAGTGGCTGACATGTTTTCTCACATTTGTGTAGAGCGAGAGTGACAGCGAAGATAGTGTCAAGTCTGGACCATCTAACATAACACACGTTGAATCCGAAAATGAGACAATGGATGTGGACAATCAGGATAGCGAAGACCAGCTGGACAAGTCCTTTCGCTTATTGGAAGAACTTCCTGTTGATGCCCTTGCAAGTAAAACAAAGGCTGTATTTGCATCTCTGTGTAGGAGACACTACATGGGGTTGTTTCCCCATGCCACCAGTGGAGAAATCAATGAGATTGTAAATAAGAAATGGCAGGTTATGAAGAGTATAATGAAGTCACATCCAGAAGAATTTCAGTCGTATGTCAGGCAAAAGCAGGGGAAGAAGGGGGAAAGTAAGTTTCGCAGCATACACATATGTACAGTGAGACTCTCTTATAACAAACTCCTTTACAGCAAATCTCTCGATTTAGCCAAAAAATAACTACTTTCATTTACCGCATCATCATTGATGTCAATCAAGCACTCAAATGTCATTGCGTGTCTGTATGTAGCACTTACTACAGTACTGCATAGGGAATTGTTCTCACAGAGCAAAATTCCTGCTTGGAATATACAGTTTACCTCATCAGTTCTGGCTTGTTGTGTGGGGGTTCACCTCTGTATTTGCATGATCCTTGTATAGGTTACATTGTTAATGGTGGTTTTGTAATCTTAGGTGTGAATATCAATGTTGTATTATGGGCTCATTGTTGAATGTGTGCAATGACTTTCATGTGCTTGATGTGGCAGGGAACAATGAATATGATGAGATATTTCGGCTGTGGGTGCCTTCATTTTATGCAACTGATGTACTTAGGCGTCTATCATTGAAATGTCTTGTTATTGCTGTCAATTTCATCAATGAAGATGCCGTAAATGAAATCAATTTGTAGTTAATTTGCTAAATTTTCCCGAGGGATGTGGTAATACTTCCCCAATGAAATGTCCCTGTTTGAAATGCTTTCACAAAATTCCCAACTCAATTCCTACCTGTTTCCCTTAAATATCAATTCTGCTCTCTCCTGCAATTATGGCAAGTACGTATGCATACTAATGTATGAGGTATGCATACGTACTTGCTGACGCCCGAGGTGATTGATTGAAAATGTGACTGTATAGCTGCACATCCCGTGTGGAAGGGACATAACTAGCTTGTGTCGTGGGATGGCAATTTTGTCATTGCTCCATTGTTCGCTGTTGCTGATGTTGGTGGTGACAGGAAATTGGTCTCATCAGTTAATTGAAAGGGTGATGCATCGTTAATGACTTGATTGCAAGTGTGCTGTAGAGGTTTTATGAACTACTTTATTCCTTTGATCTTCCTGTCTACCATGACACAACACTCAGTTATGTATGCTATGTCAACCAGTACTGATACTAAATACCTCTGATAAGACGTACAAATTTGATGTACCCTTCAAGGTACGTATTTTCTAAGCATGTTTGACTATGCACATATTATCTGTCCAACATTAACCTCAAATAAGGCCCTTTGCGATGCATGCGGTGATATCCTTAATCAGACACAACTTTATCTGTCAACCTGTTTTTCCCTCGCAATTTCCCATAGAATTACTTTTAAATTGAAAATGACAAAAGTCTGTGTTATAAGACCACCATATTGTGTCCCCTGAACTATGTATGCCTGTTGCTATTCCAGTACATTTTACACAGTACATTTTACAGAACACCTGAACAGATACATATAGAATACCCTTGTACATTAATTTGTTTTCCACCATACATTGCTTAATTGTCAATATTACCATTACCTGTGTGTTGATGTGTCTCCACAGAACGTAAAGAAGAAACGTCTAGAACGAAAAGACTGTCTCGTAAAGCAAGAGATGTGGCTAAGGGTTCTTATACAATGGACGATGAAGGTGATGGCTCTGAAGATTTTGAGATGGAAATGCCGTTCCCAGAGAGACCTCAAAGAGGGAGCAAAAAGAGAGTCCCACCTCTACGAATCCGTGTTCTCGGGCGAGGTGGAGAAGGATCAGGGTCCAGTAGCCCAATGTTCCTGGCACAAACCGTAGGAGAAGTACATACTTAGCTGATGTCTTTATTACCTCATCACTACAGCCTGCTGTTACTATGAGTTGTTCTCATTTATATTAGGTGTCTGATGAAAGCGGCAGTGACTTTTCTCTGCCAAGACCAAAGCGGAAAAAGCGTATGTTGAGAAAATCAAATTGAAGTGAATTTATTCACTATCTGAATAAAAAATACCTTGTATTTTCCAGGACAAGAGACCATTAAAATCCAACAACCAGATGATGTGGGTGTGACCAGTGTATTTGCCCTTTATGTGTATGTGAATGTGTGTTTGGTTTTCCCCTCAGTCTGATGTGGAAGTTAGTGAGGACGAGCCGTCCTTCGGGCATTCTGATTTCTGCTATACCTGCCGTGATGGTGGAGAGCTCATTTGTTGTGATAAGTGTCCACTGGCATTCCATTTGCATTGCTCCATCCCTCCCTTGGCCTGTGTCCCGGAAGGGGAGTGGATATGCCATCGCTGTATGGTAGGGGAGAGCTAATTCACGTGCACGTACGATACAAATGATGAGTATCATTTTATCATCCCAAACAGGCTCAAGAATTACCAGGTAAAGTTCAGCGAATCTTGACATGGAAGTGGAAAGAAGTACCCAAAGAACAGGCATGGCAGGCAATTTCTCCTTCAGAAGGTACCATATTGTATGAATGTATATACCTTTACACTTTACATGTATAATATGTACACAGGATGGTCTATTTGGAAACCTATGTATTCTATATATTATATACGTACTATGTACTATGTTTTTCCCTATTGGTGATATCAATAGCATGTTTCCTGATTCACCACTTGTTGGCCTTTCAATAGCTAATTGGTTATTCTAATGTCACATTTGGAGACCAGCAGGGATGCATAGGAGATGTATCCCTGTGTTTGTCTTTGATATTACCACCAATCAGGATACATACATACATACGTATGGATGTACATATGCTTTCACATAGATGATCCTGTGATATGCAGTACAAACAGACGTATTGCAGGCAATATACATAGCAGATTGTCACCATTTAGACCTAGTGTGTGAGCCAAGAGGGCATTGTTAATGTGCTTGTGTGGACGTACTGATATTGAAAATATGGTGTTCCACAATTCAGGGACTCCTGTAATTGGGAAAAGTGCATACACAGTTAGTACTCCAACCTGCTAGGCTTCCAACTACAGAACACTTGCTTAATAAGTACCTTGGGTAATACATACTCCTGGTTAGTCAGTACACCTCACTCAGCCCCTAGCTCATGTATGTTATGTCAAACAGTACTGATAGTAAGTACCTCTGATAAGAAGTACAGATGTGGTGTACCCTTCAAGGTAAGACATACATATGATTGTAACTTTTGAAGTGAATTCTATTCTAAAACATTACTTATCAATATACAAATGTGCATATGGCATACGTACGTACATGCAAACCCACTACCACACTGTCCCTGGTTGCTTTGCACCCTACTTCAGGTAATAGACATAAGATATTAACATAACTATCTTTCTTTGTTAAAATCTTCTGTTCAATTCTCTGATGATAGACCTGCTAAGACATATGGGGTTTTCTGTTCATTTCAGTACAGCAGCTCAGTTATTTATACTTCGTGTTGCAACGTGTGCTGTATGTGTATTAACATGTTGATCAGGATCATACAGCAACATCTCACTTTACTGTCTATGAAGATTTTATTTATCGAAGGTGTATTGCTTTTGTTTTGTTTAGATGCTACTACTGAAATTTCTCAAGGAGTGAGTTTAATTTGTTCTTATGTATGTACATACAAATGTATGTACTGTTTTGTTTTAAATGTGATAGCTGTATATGTTGTGGTGTACCCTGCCATAACTGTACATATATCTGTGTTCTGTTAACCCTAAACATGTCAATTCATACTAATACAATGACTGAAGAATGCATATAATTTTATGTAGATAAAGGTTTGTTCAATCTCCAAAATACGTAGTTCTGTCAACTGGTTTGTACATGTATGTACATACGTAAGTACATACATACTGTGTACGTATACGTATACTGTATGTATGCAAATACGTACAATTGTACATGTATGGTATCAACCATGTCTATTCATGTATTACTTGTGTAGGTGCCTGCGTCGACTTTCAAATATCGAGAATTCCTTGTGAAGTGGAGAGACAAGTCATTTTGGGAGTGTAGCTGGGTGTCTGAAGTTCGAGTGAGTTTCTGTCTCATGTTGTGTAGGTACAACTATCAGTGTAGTTTAGATCATCTGTACCTTGTGCAGCAATGTCTGCAGTGTATTTTGTGTCATGAAACTTTAGGTCTTCTCACTTTATATCGATGCTTTCATTGAAAGAACTGAACCATGTTCTATCTGCATACGCTTATTGATTGTTATGCATACTGATTGTTACTACCCGTGTTTATGCAAACAGTGTGGGAAAAACATATTATGGGTTCAAGACCTTACTGTATGTTTTTTATATAGTCTTTATTCAGTAATTCTCATATCACTCTTCCAATATAAATTCATACCTACTCTCCTTGTAGATTGATGTACATCAGCCACAATTATTACGTGTATATATGCGCAAAAATAACATGGATATTCCACCACCGTTGAGCTCTCCTCACAAGTACAAGAGAATCAGGAAAAGAAGCACTAGCATCAAGGATGAACAGAAGATGGATAGCCTGGAGTCGGCATTACTGGCTGCTGGGATAAAACCAGGATGGCTGAAAATTCATCGAATAATTGGAAAAAGGTGTGATGAACATTATATACATGGCATGCATGCATTATTTGAGTACCTCTTGGGCTTCCCCATCAGACAATACAGAGGAACAACTCAGTACTTAGTCAAGTGGAAGGATCTTCCCTATGACCAGGCAACGTGGGAAACAATAGATGATGATTGTTATTTCCCGTATGTTTTCAACATCTGAATCCTTGGCTGTATTGTTGTGTAACTTGTTACTTTCACTCGTTACAGTGGTGCTGCAATAGCTGTTAAGGATTTCTTCAAATTCAGGTAGGTGCAAATTGACATGCACATTATCCATTTTTGTATATGTACGTACGTACATACATTATATGTTACAGTTGTATACTGATGTTGTAGTGACTAATAGACAATTAATACTGTGTATGTATGTATGTACACATAATCCGATACAACATAATACATCCGTATATGTATAATAGAAGGAGTTTACAAATTACTAGTGTTTTGGGCTGTTTGAGACTGCCTTCTACTGTGATTTTGCAAAATCCTGAAATTGTTCTGTACTCAGGTATAGCTGCATTGTGCTTGCTGTATTTTTGAAAGAAATATAGTATCACACATCGACGTTTGTAGGCATTAGCCATGCTAGTATATCGTAGTGTATATTAAGCCAACGTGGTTGTTATATTTGTTTTAGAAATGAATTCTCACAAAAGAAGAAAAGAGACGATGAGAGAAAAAGGAAAAAGCGCAAAACTGATGTAAGGATTTCCTGATGTGTGCCTATTCTATCCTATTATTATGTTCACATGTTTACACCTGTGTTGAGGTGTGTGTTCAACTGTGTTTACATGCAATCACCTGTAACTGTGTATGATCATTGTGTTAATGTGTGACCAGTACATGTACATACATGAGGATGTGGGTTTATGTGTAACCATGCAGTTTACATGAAGGTATGGGCTAGTGTGTGACTATGGGATGTACTTGAGAGTATGAGATAGTGTTTATCATTGGGGGATGTATTTCAAGCTGCTGTCCAGCACAAGTGTTTACCTATACCTGTGTTCATACGTGTTCACCTGTGGTCACCTAAGTGTGTTCCTCTTTGCATATGTCCACCTCTGTTCACTTTAACCATTTATGTTCATTATTCCTGTGTATATTCACACATGCATGCGTGTATGCATGTTGATGATTGTGGAACTCTTATTCTTATATCCAACTTTAGCCACAGGTCAAGTATGAAGTGCAGCCGGATTTTGTTAGTGACTGTGGAGGTACCTTGCACTCGTACCAGTTGGAGGGATTGAACTGGTTAAGGTTTTCTTGGGCACAGAAAACCAATACCATTTTGGCTGATGAGATGGGTCTTGGAAAGACTATCCAAACTATTTGCTTTTTGTATTCATTGCTGAAGGAGGTTGGTCATGTTATACATAGGTATGTACATGCACATAGTATGTAGATATTACAGGGTTCTCCCCAGAAATTTTCAAGGAGTGTTGAATCATGCATGTAGGTAGAATATGCTGTCATCATTTGGTTTCACTTATCTTTTGCATTATCTCTTGTAATCATCTCCTCTCAGTCTGATGTATAAAAGTACATATTATGCATGTATTAACTTGCCATTTTTTCAAAGGGAGTCAATCATGTAATGGTGGGTAGGCATCAACTGCTCTTCACTTTATATACTGTTAGTTTCTCCTGTGATAGTCACATTACAGTGATGACTATTTGCTAAACAGCTTTCAATGTTTATGAGGTAAATGATTACAAAGGATGGAATAGACAGGATCAAATGGGGAGGGGATAGGCATGTTGACCTGACTTAACTGGGTAGAATGCTGTATTGTATATTGTGATTGTGTTTTTAGATGTATGCGTTCAATTTGTAAATGGTTATTTGTATTGTTGTGTCAAGGGTTGCATGAAGTTTACGCACATGCTACAGGGTCACTCAAGTGGACCATTTTTGGTCAGTGCACCTCTTTCCACCATCATCAACTGGGAGAGAGAGTTTGAGCTGTGGGCTCCGGATATGTATGTGGTTACGTATGCAGGGGACAAAGATGGAAGAGCAGCCATCAGGTTCAGTTGTGTGCATGAGTATTTGATAAGGGAAGACCTGTTTAATAATAACCTTTTTGCTGTTGTATGTGTGAATGCATGTATGTATGTATGTACCCATAAAGCATGTTGTTCTAAAGAGACCATTGTGAATAATACTGTTTCTAAGAGGTCTGACTGTATTCCTATTTCTCTTAATGCTAAACATTTTGTGATTAATGTGTATAAAAGAGGAGGTGGGAATTGTGCATACATATGTATGTAATAGTTGTACCACCTTTCAGCAGGGTACATGGGAAATAGACAGATTAGATAGTCTTAGATTTACTCTAGTCTGATAGACTGTGTTGCGTTGCCATGACAATAATGAAGTGTTAATTAATCAATTAAGCCTGTGAATAGGTGTCTATAGAGTCTGATAGACCCCAGCTGTGTGTCTACAGGATATAGACACACAGCGGCGCCTTTGATCTCACCTCGCACTGGGATACAAGTGATATTATATATTTTTTCTTTTGATTCAATGCATGCACGTACTTACAGGGAACATGAATTTTGCCTGAATGAATATGGTAGTAAATCCCATGGTGGAAAGATGCTTCGTATGAAGGTTGGTTTAATCCACACTGTACGCATTCTCTTTCAGGTGTTTTGTCTACTTGATAATTCTTTCATTCCAGTAACTTCCTATGCATGAATGATCTTAGACTTCTCATCAAACCAAAGCTTTATTCTAGATTTTTTGCCTTGCAGAAGGACAGCCCGGTGAAATTTCATGTGTTGTTGACTTCATATGAGCTCGTGAGTTTGGACTCCACTGTTCTGAACTCAATAGATTGGTCAGTACTCGTTGTTGATGAAGCTCATAGACTCAAGAACAATCAGTCCAGGGTAAGGCCATTGAGCATTGTGCCATTCAGAATATCTCATGAGAAATCTCTTGATTTATTCAGTTTTTCAAGGTTTTGAGTCGTTACAACATCCAGTACAAACTGCTGTTGACTGGAACACCTTTACAGAATAACTTGGAAGAGTTATTTAACCTTTTGAACTTCCTAAACCCACAAGACTTCAGGTTTGTTGTGTCAATAAATACCAAGTTTATTTATGTGAAAATATTGCCATCAAAGTCAGATCAAATCTCTTCTAATTAGTAATTGTAGAACTACCGTACTACACCTACATATGTATGTACGTACGTACATATGTGTATAATTTTCAAAGCTTAATCCCCAGTCAATATGTTATACATGTAATATGTTATGTAGTTGTAGTCTGTAGCACACCTAGGCAGGCTGTGAGTAGTAAGTAGCACATGGATATACATGAATATATGGAACTATATATATTCTGCTTGGGATTAATAAAAACAAGTAAGTAGTGAGTTAGCAGATGTAAACACACTTTTCTCTTGATCCTCGTATGCAACATGCCTAGTAAACTGTTCATAGCAGATTCTTAATTTCATTAATACAACCACCGTGTACATATGTACTTTGTTCTGTTTATTTACCTTCTACTGTCAGTTCTTTGGAGGAGTTTCAAGAAGAATTTGAAGACATTTCAAAAGAAGACCAGGTGCGTATGTGCGTATGCCTGACCAGGTATGCATAGTGATCTCAGTGGAAGTTGTCTACAATTGAACCTTTTGAGTAATTCTAGTGTGTGCAGGTTAATGTCTATGTGTGTAGTATATGTCTATGTATGTATGCGTGTCTAAGTATGGTACACGTGTAACAGACAGTAAGGTATGTATATTGTCTGTCAATGTGCATGTACATAGTATTTTGATACTTGAGCTTCATGACTAAATGTATATAGATTCATTTACCAGAATAGCCGGCATAGAACTGATCTACAAAATCATTATTGTATTATATTAAACAGTATGACAAAGAGCCCTTTTCACCGATTTCTGCAAGTGACCCTTGACCTGATCAACAACATTTGTTTTGAAAAATGTTATCCCATATACGTTTGGATGTAGATCAAAAAGCTGCACGATTTGCTAAAGCTTCATTTGTTGAGAAGACTGAAAGCTGATGTTTTGCAGGTAACAAGCTTAATTTTTAACATTGGCAAATGTGCTTTATCTTGCATATCTAGCTTTCATCATGCTACTTTTTTGTACTACCACATAGAATATACCTTCCAAAAGTGAACTGATTGTACGTGTTGAATTGAGTATGTTGCAGAAGTAAGTGAATTCAATGTAGGTTTATTAAACTGTTTCTCCAGTCTACCTCTGATGTCTTGCTTTCATTAGGAAGTACTACAAGTTTCTTTTGACGAGAAATTTTGAGGCTTTAAGTGGCAAAGGAATACATTCGTATTCTCTCATCAATATCATGATGGAACTGAAAAAGTGCTGTAATCACCCATACCTTATTCCCAAGGCTGCTGAAGTCAGCATAGTGAATTCTGTATACAATCCATTGTCATAGTGATAATTGGTTTTTTGTTGTTGTTTTAAAGGAAGCCACACTCACGCCTGCCGGATATTATGAAGGAAGAGCTCTGATTTCAGCGTGTGGTAAAATGATTGTCCTGGAAAAGATGCTCAATCAGCTTCGTGGAACTGGTCATAGGGTTCTCATATTTTCTCAAGTATGTACACATGTATACATGTGAAATATATGCGAGTTTCATGATTGCAGAAATGATTTACATCATTTTGTGTTGCAATCAACAGATGACTAAGATGCTGAACATTCTAGAGGACTTTCTGGAGTACCTTGGATACAAGTATGAGAGGATAGATGGATCTATCACAGGAATAGAAAGGCAGGAAGCCATAGATAGGTTCAATTGTAAGTTTTCTATAAGTACACTTTACGTACAAGTACAATCAGTCCTCCTTCCATTACACTGATCTTTCTTATGGCCTATTACCATACAACTGAGGTACCCATGCATTCCGCATTAAGCAGTATTACCTACGTAACTGTTAATTGATTGAAGGTACGTACGTACGTAGTTTTCATAACTTGCTGTCACGATATTGTTGAAAGAGGTATGGTGCAGACTTTATACATAGATGAGTAAATTTCAGGAGTCACTGGATTAATGAGTATTAGTTCATTTGTAGCAGCATCGTGGTAAGCATTCATTGATGTTTGCTCTTTCTTAACAACAGCTCCTAGCTCTGAGGGGTTTGTGTTCCTCCTGTCTACGAGGGCAGGTGGTCTTGGGATTAATTTAGCCACAGCAGACACTGTTATCATCTATGACTCAGACTGGAACCCTCATAATGACATCCAGGTACTGCCCAAAAGTGGATATTTTACAACATGACTACATTTACATATATTCCTTTGTATTCAACTTTATAGGCTTTCAGTAGAGCACACAGAATCGGACAAAGTAACAAAGTGAGCGCACAGCCTTTGCAGCATGTGTAGTTGAAGTGTTTTGTCTCTCCAATATATTGAGTATAGCTACACCTAGTTTATCCGAAACCTCATTTATTGAACACTCCTTAATGGTTTACCTTCACTGAACTATGAATAATGCACTCAGTTTTTCCAATATCTGGTTTATCTGATACATTATCGAGGAACTAACCTGTCAGATAAGCCAGCTCCCACTGTATTCAGGGAGTTTTGCCCTTGGTCTCCCATGCAAAGGATCTAATCCCTGTGTATTCCTCCTAAAGGTGATATAACATATGTATGTACCCCGATGCGTGGGCGTTTTCAATCAACTACAAAAGCGCCAGCAAGAGTACATTCACGATGTACTGGGGTACATTTGTGATGTACCCCAGTTTTTGTAAGTGGCATTATTTAATCTAAAAAGCTTCGGATAGTTACTGAGCGAACGACGAAAGTCGCCGAATCCACGAGCCTCGGAATATTTATCGAGCGAACGAGGAAGCTTGCCGAACCCAAAAGCCTCAGAATATTTTCCGAACGAACAAGGGAAACTTGCCAAACCCACGAACCTTTGAATATTTACTGAACGAATGAGGAAACTTGCCGGAACCAAGAGCCTTAGAATATCTACAGAACGAATTCGAACGAACGAAATAGGAAACTTGCAAAACAACGAGCCTAGGAGTATTAACTTTACCGAACGAAAGAGGACACTTGCTGAAACGAGAGTATAAAATTTACCAAACGAACGACGGTTGCTGTAGTGTTATTAGGCCTTCTTGCTGCTCTTCGTCGAAAACCTCAATAGATAGGCCTACCAGCCCGCGTAAATGAATGGGCCTACGGGGTATAACTACTACATATGTACTGTACATGTATATTTCTGTTAGTACTTACATACATATGTATAGATGCATCCAATGTTTTTTGGTATATTTTGCATGGCCTACTTATATGTCCTCAACTTTATTTTTTCTTTGTACTCTACAGTCCGTGTAGTAATAGTGTCCCTCTTTCAATACCACCAGCCCATATGTGCGATATGTATGTACTGTATGTATGTACCTGCATGTGAAACTACATACTTAATATGTATGTGGTACGATGTGATGTGGGCACATCCAAGGGAAAAGTTTGAAAATATCCACAGCACTTGCTATTCCTAGGGTTGAGCATATTGTTGTGCCAGCACAGAGCATGTAGTGGACTTGATGTTGAGCACTGAAACTCTGCTGATCCTTATGTTTGCACTAATTATGTAGTTGCGTATAATATTATGGTGACCATGTATGTTATCAGTCATAACAACACAACTGTGTGGGTGGGTATCCAATCTTATTATTTTGTCAATGTACAACATAATAACTGAAGTAGGTACCTCAGAAAGTGCTGTAGTGGATACAGACATGTTGGTCAATTGTTCATTGGTTTGTTCTTATAAATAATCAAGACAAAGTTTCTGTATATCCACTACTGCCCTTCTGGAGGTACTATAGCTGTTGTCTGCTTATTTAGTGTCTACATATGTGCACGTGTTAGAAAATAAACCTGTAGCCAATAAGCAGTTTACATGTACCTTACATCATACCCTGTAGGTGATGATCTATCGTTTTGTGACAAGAGCTTCAGTGGAAGAGAGAATCTTGGAGGTACATTAAATGCAGACCCACAAAAATATGTATACATACGTATGTAAATGCATGTATGGTATTTTGCCCTAATGGTTGCATGATTTGTGCAGCATTGGTTGCCACCCCTAATCTCATTCTAATTGCCCTCTTGTATCATGCACTACTGTTTTATACGTAGGTGGCAAAACGGAAAATGATGCTCACTCACCTCGTTGTTCGCCCTGGGATGGGCTCGGGACAGGGACCATCCATGTCCAAACGTGAATTAGACGATATCCTTCGCTTTGGGACTGAAGAGCTTTTTAAAGAAGGCGAAGGTATGTACGTACATACGTATGTAGTTTAAGAATGCTTGCTATCCCATAGTGTAGTAAAACCCCTTTCTTTGTCTGCTTACACTTAGTATATATGGGTAAACCTATGTATGTATTCATATACAGTTGGACCCTATAATCCGACCCCCTGAAATATGGGCACCATGCTAAAACAATCGCATAATCTTGGAACCAACTTTATCCGTATTGTAATGTATGTAAAATGTCCCCTGAAAAACGGACTTACAAACGGGGAAAATATGAACCAGTGTATACAAATCAGTATTAAATTACACAATAAAGTGGACAAATCAAAGTTTCTGAGGCTGTAAGATTTTCTCCAGTTTGTCCACCAATACCTTTGGTCCTGACGAGGTCAAAATGTGATTGTTAGGAAGTATTCGTTACGCAGACAATTTGGATTGTACTGTATGAGCTCATGCCTCTAAGAAATTTGAGGTTTATTTCGACGATGAAGACTCTAGAACTCTTACAACTAGGGAAATTTTGTTTGCCTCCCAATATGGCCACCGAATTACGCCCCGCATCTATAGTTCATTATGTCCATTAATTTCAATCCAAAGTACATAACCCCTGAAATAAGGACACCCCTATAATCAGGACACGAAAAGACTGACCCAAGGTGTCCTGATTACAGGGGTCCCACTGTATATGTACGTACATGCATATGTTTGATCAAAGGGAAAACTGTGCATACATAAGCCATGTAGCACAGGTCAGTGATACAGCACAGGTCACCAGTCAAGTTTCATTGTTAGGATTAATAGCGTGAGAACAAGGCAGGAAATTAGTATACACATTTTCATTGTACATAATATGCTGTATGGGACTATGTGTATATTTGCAGTATAAATTGCCCATCATTCACCACACCAAGATACAAGTTAGTTACTTCACACTCGGTAATCAATTAGCACTTTATATCTGCTGCAGCACTCCTAGGCAGGATACAACTATTACATACGTACATACATGTGTAAGTATTTGTATATTGCAGGTGAAGACAATCAGCAGATTGTTTATGATAATGCTGCAATTGAGGCCTTATTGGATCGCGACAGAGAAGACATTGTTCAAGATCGCCCTGACACTAATCAGCTGTTGGCTAATGACTACTTGAGCTCTTTCAAGGTTAGTAAGTCTGTATTCCTGGCAATATTATGCAGTCATGCATACATGCAGTTCCATCCTATACTACTTTTGTACCTGTCCGTCTGCCTTTTTGAATAGTACCTACTGTACATACATTCCTTCACCAAAACATGTGTACATGTGTAACATACATATGTATGTTTATCTGCAACTTTTGCAAATGGCTAGTCTGGGCCCTTCATATGTCTGTTTGACAATCAGATTGTAAAGTACTTACATGAATTTTCAGTCAGTTTGTCTGCTTCACTTAAAAAGAAGTGAACAAATTTGTAGCTACGTACGTATGTAGCTAGAGAGAAAGAATGCATTTGAGAGAAATGGTTCATTTGATTCACATGAAGTAGAGATCCCTTTACCATCAAAGGAAGGGGAGTAGCTATGCTGATACATAGTATGTCTTGAATGTGAAGATGGTTCCAAAGAAATGCTGTCGAATGCCACATGCAAGCTCAATTACAACATGCAGCACAGCTCATCCTAGAAATAAGAATTGAGCCATATGTGTGTACTATAGATGTAAAATTGACTGTTTTTATGAATTATACAGTACATGTTCCCATGCATCAAGGTAGGGTTGAATTGTTACATTTGTTATGTAGGTTGCCAGCTATGTCATGAAAGAAGCTTCACAAGTAAGTGCAGCTTGGATGATAGTTTTGAGATTTCAATATGATATGTGTACCTGATTTTGACCTTGTAGGAAGACAAGGAACCGGTCATTCTCAAGGTATGTAGGTATGCATGTTTGCATGCATATCAAACAACATATGTATCAGCTATATCCTGCCTAGGGGTGCCGCAGCACTTATTGTTGGCGTAATTGTGTTGTTAGTGTAGATAATTCTTACTGATGATTTACATATAATCCAATGCAAATATCGTGGGGAATAGGAAGTATTTACTAATTTCCTACCTGGTTTAATTAATGGCTAATCAATTAATCCTAACAATTAAACTGTCCGGTGACCTGTGCTTAATACAGTACATGGTTAAGCTGTGCTGTTTCACATATGTGTATCAGTATGGTACATACATACGTATGTATTTATCATGTATTTTGCACCAGAGGTATTTATTGGCAATATTTGTTCTACCTTTTTTGTCTTGGTATGGATATAAGCTCAGTGATAATATGATTATTGTGGTCTCCAATATCTCTAGGACACTCAGGAAGTGAGTGAAAACGATCCACTCTTTTGGGAAAGGCTACTTCGACACCACTTTGAGCATCAAAAGGAATTGGAAGCAGCTCAGCTAGGGAAAGGAAAGCGCATCCGTAAGAAAGTTAACTACCTGGACCCTGCAGCCCATTATGGAGGTGAGGGAACTCGTCGCTGTAGTATGTATAACCTTGCTTGTTCAGGTCTTTGCATTCATGTCATTTGGGTGTTAACTTGCCATTTCTGCTTTGCCTGTCATATCACATAATATGATGATTAACAGATTCCATGTCTGTCCATGCTTATACGTTCCCCATCTACTTTCACTAAAGGCCCACCGTGTGTGCTCAACTACCTGTGTTTATCCATTTATAACACAGTGGATGACATAAATGATTGTTATTTATACTGGGAAAGCCACTCAACCATGCAGCTACTTTTCAGGCCACAAAACACACAATTACAAATCAGCAAATCAAATTCAAACAACATTTTTTTCTTTTTGTCTTCTTTTAATTATTTCTTGAGAATATACATTCTATTGTTGTAAAAATCCACACTTGTGACTACAGGTGGTAATAGTGATGAGTCCGATTATCAACAAATATCAACTCCTGAAGAATCTGATGGTGACTATGATGAAGACTTTGATGCTGAAGGTATGTTCAGCATCAAAGTTATGTAATGCTGTATTGTCTCACATGTTCAGAAAATATGATATCAAATATATGTATTAATTTTACAAAATTCTAGTGGATCAACTTGATATTGACAGTATTTAAGTGTTCGGACTCACACATAGGAGGATATGGATTGCAAGGGATGTGGCTGGCTAAATCCTTCCATCCCTTTTAAAAGAGACTATGTGTACACAATTTCACATAGGCTGTTATAGGTGTCATTGTATATGTTTCATGTCTATACTTACTGTGCGTATGTACGTAGGTGGTAAAAAGGGAAGCAAAATGAGACCTGATGGTAAACCGGGTACTTTAGGAAAGTCCATTCTTCCTCCATTGCTTTCCAAAGCAGGAGGAACACTGCTGGTATGTGCAAGTGCATGTATGCTTTTAGTATTGTTTCCATCTTCATGTATGTGAAAATACATACATGTATATAATGGCATTTACGTTATATGAATATTATTTGTATGTGTACATACGTACATATGTTATTTCAATGACCCACTTACGTATGTACTCAATTTGCTGTAGCTCGTTTATGTTTAGTAATATTCTATTTTATATATGTAGCTGTATCATTCTGATATTCTGTGTAGATTGTGTAAGACTGTGCATCCCAATATGCTACATATTTAGTTTCCCTGCTATACATGTGTGCGTATGTAGGTGTATGGATTAAATCCGAGACAGCGTCGAACATTTTACAACAATGTTCTTCGATTTGGAATGCCTCCGGTGGATAACAGTTTGCTAACCCAGTGGTAAGTGTCTATGGTCACGTCATAGTTGTATCCTGGTGTAGTGAATGACAATGTGTACTGTATAAATAAGCATAGTCCAATACAACATATTGTATGCAATAGACATGTGTTTATCACTCACCTGCCTGGTTTTCAATCAATCAACCCCCTACATTGAGACCTGTCTGGTGATCTGTGCAGTCTGTTATTTCGGCTATATGGCTTCTGCAAGGATAGTTTAACCCTCTGACCCACCCCTCAGCCAGGGTACAAGTTAACATGCACACATTCATCCTTCTTAGCTACTGTACCTTCTTTGATGTAGTGTTTTTTGTGTGTATGTATGTGTATGTATTCACTGTTTGTTTTGGTTTGCAATAGGTGTCCTCGTGAACTGAAAATGAAAACTGTTGAAGAACTTAGGTTTGATAGCACCAATGTTTTGTTTGTTCATTCCATCCTTTCCACGTGTCATTGTAATTCTTCTCTCCAGAGCTTATTCCACCTTATTCCTCCGACATGCTTGTGAGCCGTCATCTGGTAAAGATGAACTCTTTTCAGATGGTATTCCAAAAGAAAGCTTTGCCCGACAACTAGTATTGTCAAGAATTGGTACCATGAAGATTATAAGAAACAAGGTTTGATTATCTGTACCACTGTATCATGTTATTATGATATAAGTTATAGTTGCTTTATGGTGTAGTGGATGATGGACAATTTGTACTAGGTAGCACCAGTATACACAGTCTGATACAACATGTTCCAAAGCAGAGTTGACTAACAGTAGAAATGTGTGGACTAGTTTCCTGCCTGGTTCTCAATCAATCATTCCCAATAGCGAAACCTGTCTGGTTACTAGTGCTGCTTCCAGTACACATAGTATAGGATACAAATATAAGCATACTACCTCCTATGCCGTTATGTATAGGAGGTAGTATGCTTATTATATAACTGTATCTTTATGTACACACATACATAAAGATACAGTTGTAAATGTTTCTGTTTGTTTCTTTAAGATGCCTTTATAAATTGGTCATAGCTACGTATGTATTAACCAAGGTCTTATTAGTCAGACTAGCTGAATTACCCGCCCTATGGGCGTATTTGTCCGTAAACGTGTCATGAAAATGGCCCTTTTCAAGTACGGGGGATAGTACGGTTTAGTTCGAATTCTAGAAGAAAGGTCTAAAATGAAGCGCCAACCCCCTTAGGACACTCCACGGGTGCCGCTGAGGAGGATCGGAGAGTTTGACGTCGATCGCATGCGAACTGAAGGAGGAGTTCGCGAACAAACAAACAGAATCCTTGCATTATAGTAGGATAAGCCTTATACAAATATTTAATCCAAGTAGACTGACTGTTATTTTGGTGAAGTTTCTCCCTTCATTACACACAATACTGTATGTAATAGTTGTATCCTGGTATTGTCAATAATAAACAATTTATACTGCATATATGCACATAGTCCAATACAACATATTATATGCAATAGAAATGTGTTTACTAATTTCCTGCCATGTTCACTCAATTAATTCTAACAATGAAACCTGTCTGGTGACCCGTGCTGTATCACTGACCTGTGTTACATGTCTTGTGTATGTACAGTTTTCCTTTGATATACCCCTCAGCCAGGATACAATATGTGTGTATGTCCTATGAAGCAGCATTTGTGTGCTGTGTGCCTGTTGTACTGTCTTCACATATTTGTGTTGTGTTGTACAGATTGAGCAATATCGTGAGATTAATGGAGACCATTGGCTGCATTGCACCCCACCAGAATACCTCCAGTCCTTCAGTGAAGAGGAATTGAAAGCACAATTGACCAAGTGTTCCATTGTTAAAGACAAAGTTCAACCATCCTCTGTCACTGTTGATGATAAACTATCTGATGACCAAAAGGACTGCTCGTCTGAAATCGTGAACGGTGTTAAAGTAACTTTCAATGTTGATGACGTGATGATGGGAGATGGAGACCCCAATGAAAAAATTGAAGAAACAGAAGAGTTGAAAGATGCAGATTTACCAGGTTTGATTATTGTACAGCATTGTCATTTTCAGGAGCTTATAGCTATCATTTCATGCTTTAGTTAAAGTTGAAGCAACTGATTTGGGCTTTGAACCGTGCAAATTCATGTTCAATATTTCGGATGGCGGCTTTACTGAACTTCACTCCCTCTGGCATATGGATAAAGACAAGCCATTTGACCCCGGACACTGGTCCAGACGCCATGACTATTGGCTCCTGCGTGGAATAGTGCAGTATCCTCTTGTTAACTTTTTCTAGCATGCATGATTATAGCTACTGTTCTATCCATTTTTATTACAAGTTATTGTGTTTATGATCACTTAAAGCTATGCATTTTTCCAGGTTAAATATTGAACAATTGCAATTTAATTTCCTTATAAGCTCTTAGACATGGTTATCTGAGGTGGACTGACATGTGCAGTGATGCAAAATTTGACATTATCAATCGACCTTTTATATCTGAAGGTTTGCCAGCATATATCACATACACTAATACTTAATAGTTATCAACCTTTCATACCAATTCTACACAAACTACCTTATCCAGCTGGAGATAGTGTTGCTGCTGAGGGGAAACAGAAGTTTCTCATGAGACGACTCAAAGTATGTATTAATGTTGCAATTAGTCTCCTTTGTATAGTGATATTATTGATTCTAATGTTTACATTATTTTTCATACGAAGTTGTTGGAGCAAGCTTTAGTTGTTGAAGAACAGTTACACAGAGCTGCAAGTCTTGGTTTGCAACATGACCCAAAGCTTGGGATAATGCAGTTACATTCCAGGTAATCTTTGACATGGTTATATCTTCATCTACAGTGTAGTATACTGAGTTCATTTATGGATCCTTAGATTTACAGAGTTAGACTGTTTGGTGGATGGTCATAAACACTTGCTTGACCATGTTAAAAAAGGTGAAAGGAGTGCAGTGATGCTTCTGAAGCGAGGTACGTGCGTGTTTATGAGTATTGGGTGGAAAGACCCAATATAACGTAATACACAGTGGTAGCTCTTCATAAAGGGCACATTAGGACCAGCTAATGTGTCCACAGTGGAGAGGTAAAAGTAAATTAAGTGCATTTTAGTGTTTTCAAAAGTGTCCTTTGTAGGGAGGAAATTTCTATTGTGTCCTTTATTTGGAGTGTTTAATAGAGTTTTCACTGTAATTGACATCTGTGAAGATCTGTCCATGCAACCTGTATTCTGTTTTATGTTTCTTATTATTTTGTTTATTAATTTTGAGCAGCTTTGAGTAAAATGGATGATCTTCTGAATGAGATGAAGTCTGATCTTTCAAAATTGCCATTCCAGTTGGCCAAAATTGATTCCGTGACCAATCAACTGCAGATGACTGAAGTCAGCATACTTAGTAGAATGGCTACCCATTTCTCAATGGAACAGAAGCAGAAACAGAATCAACAAGCAACCGTTGTTAGCATTGATCCGGACCTTGTAGGGGAAGCATCTCCCCTGACAGGCACTAGCTGAGGTTTAGATGAGATTGAGCGAATCAGCTACTATAGCTTAGATTGTAGCAAATAGCATCGTAAAAGAACTATACTTCTTCCATGCATAATAATTATTGTATAAATGCCTGGACAATAATTTTATTTCACTTGTATTGAGTTCATGATATTAAAGACCATAATGTAATAATTTATATAAATTAATCAGATTGAGTGAGATTACATTAAAACTGTGATACAATATAAGGCCTGTAATAGTAATAATATTATTGTAAAATATCATATTGACTTATAATGCATCCTGCTACACATACACAACACATTTATATGCAGCAATACATATAGGGAAATATTATTGCAGTTATATATATTATACTTGTATAATATATGTACTATGACACATGCCATGTCAATATTATAATTTTTATTATTGTACAATAATAATTCTAATTATAGCCCGTTCATGGCCTTATATATGCACTGCAATCCAAATTTGCATTATCATAGAGTAGGGATGACGCCAAAACAAAATGGCGGCCCTATACCACGCATACATTACAGTTTCGCAAAATATCACCTATATATATAACTTTTCCTGCACTCATACCTAAATATACAGTATTACTATATACCTGATATGTGAAATAATTGAATAATAATTGATATTGGTGATAATATAATATTCTGTTAGTTAATTCTATTGATTATTTCCATGCAACTCACCAAAATTATTGTACACACTTCATAATTGTAATAAATACAAAAGAATTCACACAATAATATGCTCTGTTTGCATCCTACTATAATAATAGAACCATATTATAAAGTTTCAAATGTTGGTCATTATTATCAGCAGCTCAATAATAGCTACTTATGTTCATAATTACTTGCAGACTGAACATCACATTTCATAGTCTGATAGACTCCTGGAGTTCAGAAGTCTGCATACTGTTGGTGAAAGTAGTGGAAGCAGCTTTCAAAGTATCTTCCTTTGCAATGGTGTTATCAGTAGAAGCTGACCTAGGTGCTGGAAACCTCTTCTTAGACAACGTGAGACATTTTCGTAGTCTTTTGATGTCAGAAGACTTCACTGCATATGTCAAACTTGTGAGAGGAAGCAGTCCCAAGAGGAATAATGAAATGCAGTTTAAGACAATATCTGTTTTATTAACAACAGTTTCATGATCAGGACAGCTGGGGTCATCTCCATTGAGATGACACACACCAAATGCTAATAGTGAGTTGACATACTCTAAGTGGGTACTAATGGCCTGCCCGTAACGCACAAGTACAAACACTCCAGCCATGATATAAACAATTGAAATGAAGAGTATCTTGATTTCTGGTGTATTCAAACATTGTCCTCTTCTGAAAAGACTTTGATTCTGACAGGAATTGAAGGGAGAATTGATGAATTATATTAATTTTGCAAGAAGAAGAAAGTTTACAGTAGGAAAAAATTAACAGTAGGCTGAGAAAAACTGGTAAAGTAATGATACACGAGGATCTTTATTATACATTTGTTGCTCACCTTATATGTTGTTCTAAATAGTAGTACCAAGAATGTTGATGCCAGGGCAAATGTGATGGAGCAAGGTAGAATTAGAGAATAAAATGTCCAGTTGAGATCACTTGAGAAACACGTAAACACAGGTAATCTTGGAATAATGTAGGGATAGTTGGCAACAGCAACAACTGGCCCAATTAGGCTGAATGCTATGACTGCAACAACCATCGTGACATGGATGACCTTTCCACGTTTCTTCACCTTCTTTGCAGTATGTGGGAATACAACTGTTATCCACACGAGTATGATGTGAAGGAGCCAGAATAGAAATGTCACCAACATCAGAAACTGGAAGATAAAACCTGTAGATATTATAGGATGAGTTCTATATACGTAATGCACATTTACCATAATATTATATGCAATGCCGTAATGCCATATGCAAATTACATACTTTAACAGTTACATGAACTGTTAACACTCAGTCAATATCCTTGAAATTGTTTCAATGATTATTGATGCAGACACGTTACACTCAGAAAATCAATCCATGAATTCAATAGTATGGGATAGTTGGCAACTGTGTATCCACAACATTTCATATTGAAAACAGCCAAGATGCATCATAGCTACTGTAAGGTGAATTGATTTTGGTTTGATTATTGTTGTCAATTATTTCCTGATAATCTCAAAGAATAGGCTCTAAGAATAAATTTATATCAAGTTTATGTTCTCAAAACAATAATATTAAATTTGATAACAATACCATAATATGCATGTCATAATTTTCTTGTGCTATGCACCTGAGTTTTGTAGAGTCAGATGTAAGGTGATTCACTAGTAATTATGTGAACACATACATGTATGTATATGCAAGGAGAATACTAACCTGAAATTGTACAGAAAGCAGTTGGAGAGTCAAGAACAGTTGACAGAAAATCATCGTGAGAGCAGAATAAATCATTGTCTGGAACAATTCTTGCAAGAGCAACAAATAAGCCTACAAAATAAGGGTGTGTACAGTTGTGATTTTACCGTAAATATTAAACTATCAGATCAATGGTTCTGCAAATCATTGAAAACTAACCGATAATGAACACAGCCAAAGATCCATAGAATATTAATATTGTAGGAAATCGACTCCTAATGTACAAAGAGCATGATAATTATTATGTAACTTTCAGGTTACAAATTACACATTTGATATTGTATCTTTTTGTATTTACTTGCCCTAATCTAAGACTTGCTTGATTATCTGATATTGAATGTGTTGGTATACATGTGTAAACATTAATTTCAAGCTTATCAACTCACATTACTTTCAGTCTGGCAATGAAGAAAACAAAGTATGCGATGCCTGAAAGAATGTCCAATATAAGAGCAATGGAAATAATGATGTCTTCTATCACTTGTCCTACTTCAGTGTTCATCCGAAATTTACTACAGCTAGGTAGACAGATGCATTGGTTTTGAATGAACAGAGGATGGCAAGATAAAAGTGATGAATTAGGGGATAATTCAGCTATAGTAGTTGGAGAGACTTTTGGTACATTATTAGATGGAGTAGGTTCAAGTACATCAGTTGAAGAAGATTCAGTAGTTGCATGTGTAGGAGTTTTGTTGGCTATATAAGTTGGAGACGGTTCAGACATATTTGTTGGAGAAGGTTCAGATATATTTGTTGGAGAAGGTTCAAACATATTTTTTGGAGAAGGCTCAGACATATTTGTTGGAGAAGGTTCAGCTGCATCAGTTGGCCCAGGAGAAGATGTAATACATGATGTCAAATTGCTTACGTAAGAATGTTGCATTTGACTACAGTCTGGGAGGATAGCCTTATACTTAGTCCAAGATACAGCGATCCACTCCTGCTTACATGGACCATTCTTCACATAATTGCACTGTTGTTCAGTTGGGTAGCGCAAATCTGTATTGTTCACACATGTTGGTAAGAAATAGTCACACAAAAAAGGAAGTCCTTTATTTGCACAACTTTCTCCTATAAATGGGTTAGAACCGAGAAGGTCAATCGTTTGACTTATTCCTGAAATCATAATATTGACTGAACTGCAGTTAACATGTATGCCAGGTTGTGTAGCCATGAGCACTTTCTGTATAGCAGGAAAGTTTGGTAGGACACATTTTGTGACACGTTGGTGAGCACATGTTCCTTCTTGATATGAATAGCACTTGGATTGGGTAACAGTGCCCTGTCCAGTGTTTGCGGTGACTGAAACCTTGGATAGCAAGGAATAATACAGACTCAATACATGATGGGTAGTCATATTGTAATAATCATACCTTATGTGCTCTGATGCATTAATTTTAAGAATTTGTCACAAACAAACAATAATAATGCAGATGGTATCAAGTACATGTCATTTAAATTTTGAAAATGATGCAGATGCTGAAAAATGATGATACGATGTTTAAGTACAATTTTCACCATGCTTATGATATTCATCGGTGATAGCAATACCCTTTTAAAGTAGCCAAGCTTCTTTCCTGAAAATTACATTTGAATATTTACTGTCGAAGCATGTTCACCCAATAATTATTTGTCTAAAGACAAGGACAAGAATGGATTGGTTCATGGTTGCATTCTGTCATTGTATAAATTTTGTGAAATGATAGGTAACCCAACTTCTGCCCCCTAACATGCTATGGTAATTACCATCACCAAAATGCCTACAGCTATATTGAGTAGGAGATAGGCATCCTAGATCATGCAGAATTCAGAACCATATTCTACAAACATATACGTAGCCGGTAAACCTACATGATTTCCTGATTGGCTGCTACAAACTTCAGGTTCAGTGCTGTTTTGGATTCCAGTATTACAAATATGTTTGTGGAGCTGGAGAAATCCATCGATACTCCCAGTCCACCCTGTCCCATTCTCTTCATTGGAGATGTAGAAGAAAACCGTAGGTAGACTGAACAGGATCCAAATCACCAAAAGGATACCAAGGAGAATAACCTTCTCCAAAGTTATGAACGATTTGACTTTGTCCCAAGTGATCCTCATAATCAATCGTTGCACTAACTAATACAGTCCAGGGAAGTCGTCAATGCTTATTATTATATGGGATGATCCTGAGCCATACGGGGTGATCCTGAACCCCCTAGAGATTACTCAGATTGCCAACATGTCTGGCTATGCATATCAATCCTCTGTGAATATTATTACAAGTAATGTGAATATCATTTATTATAACTGGTTCATGTATACTATGAATATTTTTGCATGATTGCATTTCTATACTAGGCAAGTTGGTCATGAGGAATAAGGAAGCAGTCAACCCATTCATCACAGTTACAGGATTAGTTGTAAAGAAGATACAACTATCACACATTTGATTTGCTAATCTAATAAGTTATCATTTTCGCACCGTAATGTAGGTTGAGGCTGAGGAGTACAAATTGAAATAATGATATTCATGGTGTAGATAATGAATGATATTCATAGCAATGTTAATAATAATATTATTACTATATATATGTAATACACAAGTACAGGACAGCTGTTTCAAACTTCCCAACAACAACAGCTCTCTGTAAACACTGGACTGAGACAGTCCACAGTCCATGGACTGGACTATGGACTATGGACTGACTCAGTGAACAAGACACTTCATGAGAGAAGCAGCTTATAAGGTGTGCAATTACTAAGGTGCAAATATTATAAGAATATATTATCAACTCAAATTGATTATATTGTAGTGATAGGATTCAGGTCAGGTAAATACGATTAGACTGTGCAACCTGCTATATAGGACCTAGTAGTGGTGTGTGTACAGCTAGTAGTAGAGTGTGGGGAGTAACCATGACAACCATAGTAATGATAAAGGAGAATTATATGTAATCCCACATGTAATGGACTATAATTTTATGCATGTTTAATTATTGTGTCATGTGTGTCAGGTAATTGGGGGCAAAAAGCCCTGGTCTAGGTGAGAGCACCAAATTAGCAGGCCGTACCAAGGTGGAGTCAACTAATTTATCACCCACAGATACACACAAAGCAAACAAGCAATTGGAAATTATCTGTAACATTCCAGACCATTGTACAGACATGATTGAGTCTGAATTGACTACAAAGTGGTCATTTGCTGACATGTCCACAATAGATATTAGCTGGAATTCGGTTAAATTATGGGTCAACATGTTGTTGGCTCTATGATTGTCCGTTTAAGCCATTTCCTCGCTTCATTAGTAATGTGTGTGTACAGCTAGTAGTGATGTGTGTACTACTAACTATAGTAGTGGTGTATGTACAGCTAGTAGTAATGTGTGTACAGCTAGTAATGGTGTGTGAACAGCTATTAGTGGTGTATGTACAGCTAGTAGTAATGTGTGTACAGCTAGTAGTGGTGTGTAAACAGCTATTAGTGGTGTATGTACAGCTAGTATATTGGTGTGTGTACAGCTAGTAGTGGTGTGTGTACATTTAGTAGTCACGTACAGTTTGAAGTAGTGTGTGTACAGCTAGTAGTGGTGTGTGAACAGCTATTAGTGGTGTATGTACAGCTAGTATATTGGTGTGTGTACAGCTAGTAGTGGTGTGTGTACATTTAGTAGTCACGTACAGTTTGAAGTAGTGTGTGTACAGCTAGTAGTGGTGTATGTACAGCTAGTTGTAATGTGTGTACAGCTAGTAGTGATGTGTGTACAGCTAGTAGTGGTGTGTGTATAGCTAGTAGTAGTGTGTGTACAGTTAGTAGTGGGGTGTGTATAGCTAGTACGTAGTGGTGTGTGCACAGCTAGTACTGGTGTATGTACAGCTAGTAGTGATGTGTGTACTTCTAGTAGTGGTGTGTGTATAGCTAGTAGTAGTGTGTGTACAATTACAGTGGCAAACACTTAATATGCCACAATTGGATTTGAAAAATTTTGGCCTATTATCCGTTTTGGCATATTAACCAAACAGTCACTGAATGTCACTGAATAGAATCAATAATTATAAATTAATGAGGCTATACATAATAATGGTGATAATAGCAAAGACAAGCACAGCTCCTACTATAACATTGGCAAACAGTCAATGGTGGTAATACTGCAGCAAAGTAGCCTGCACTTGTGACTGTGTAGCACAATAGACAGTGATAAAGTGATAAGTGACAAAGTGATAAAGTGACACAAATGAGGTGTGGCATATAAAGTGTTACCTAACACATGGTAATCAATCAATTGGTGTCAGTAGAACAATGGCGGATGGCGGATATGGCGTTTGGCGAATTATATGTATAGTAAGTACATATTAATGAATTCGTTCAGGAAAATAGCGGCATAATAAGCGGTTTGGCATAATAAGCGGTGGCATATTAAGCGTTTACCACTGTAGTAGTGGGGTGTGTATAGCTAGTACGTAGTGGTGTGTGCACAGCTAGTACTGGTGTATGTACAGCTAGTAGTGGTGTGTGTACAGCTACTAATGATGTGTGTACAACTAGCCTAGGTGAGAGCAGCAAATTAGTAGACCTTACCTAGGTGGAGTCAACTAATTTATCACCCACAGACACACATAAAAACAAACAATTGAACATTACCTGTAATATTCAAGAGCATTGTACAGACATGATTGAGTCTGAATTGACTACAAAGTGGTTATTTGCTGACATGTCCACAATAAAATATTAGCTGGAATTCAGTCAAATTGTGGATCAACATGTTGTTGGCTCTATGATTGTGAGTCAGTTTAAGCCATTACCTCCCTTTATCAGTAATGTGTGTACAGCTATTAGTGGTGTGTGTACAGCTAGTGGTGATGTGTGTACAGCTATAATAGTGGTGTGTATACAGCTAGTGGTGATGTGTGCACAGCTATAATAGTGGTGTGTATACTGTATGTGTGCACAGCTAATAGTTATGTGTGTATAGCTAGTAGTAGGTGTGTACAGCTAGTAGTGGTGTGTATACAGTAGTAGTGGTGTGTGTACAGTTAGTAGTGGTGTGTGTACAGCTATTAGTGATATGTGTGCAGCTAGTAGTGGTGTGTATAACTAGTAGTGAAAATCTTCCACCACACACAAAAATGGGGCATTATTGGGCAATTATCTACAACATTCCAGAGCATTGTACAGACATGAGTCCGAGAATTGACTACATAGTGGTCATTTGTTGACATGTCCATAATGATCCATTCCCTGAAATTCAGTCAAATTATGGGTCAACATGTTGTTGGCTCTGCTATCTTGAGCCAGTTTGAACCATGACCTAGATTCATCATCAATGTGTGTACAGCTAGTAGAAATGTGTGTACAGCTAGTAGTGGTGTGTGTACAGCTAGCAGTGATGCATGTACAGCTAGTAGTGGTGTGTGTACACCTAGTAGTTTTGTGTGAACACCTAGTAGTGGGGTGTGTATAGCTAGTATTGGTGTGTGTACAGCTGGTATAGTAATGTGTGTACAACTAGTAGTGACATGTGTACAGCTAGTAGTGGTGTGTGTACATTTAGTAGTCACGTACAGTTTGAAGTAGTGTGTGTACAGCTAGTAGTGGTGTGTGAACAGCTATTAGTGGTGTATGTACAGCTAGTATATTGGTGTGTGTACAGCTAGTAGTGGTGTGTGTACATTTAGTAGTCACGTACAGTTTGAAGTAGTGTGTGTACAGCTAGTAGTGGTGTATGTACAGCTAGTTGTAATGTGTGTACAGCTAGTAGTGATGTGTGTACAGCTAGTAGTGGTGTGTGTATAGCTAGTAGTAGTGTGTGTACAGTTAGTAGTGGGGTGTGTATAGCTAGTACGTAGTGGTGTGTGCACAGCTAGTACTGGTGTATGTACAGCTAGTAGTGATGTGTGTACTTCTAGTAGTGGTGTGTGTATAGCTAGTAGTAGTGTGTGTACAATTACAGTGGCAAACACTTAATATGCCACAATTGGATTTGAAAAATTTTGGCCTATTATCCGTTTTGGCATATTAACCAAACAGTCACTGAATGTCACTGAATAGAATCAATAATTATAAATTAATGAGGCTATACATAATAATGGTGATAATAGCAAAGACAAGCACAGCTCCTACTATAACATTGGCAAACAGTCAATGGTGGTAATACTGCAGCAAAGTAGCCTGCACTTGTGACTGTGTAGCACAATAGACAGTGATAAAGTGATAAGTGACAAAGTGATAAAGTGACACAAATGAGGTGTGGCATATAAAGTGTTACCTAACACATGGTAATCAATCAATTGGTGTCAGTAGAACAATGGCGGATGGCGGATATGGCGTTTGGCGAATTATATGTATAGTAAGTACATATTAATGAATTCGTTCAGGAAAATAGCGGCATAATAAGCGGTTTGGCATAATAAGCGGTGGCATATTAAGCGTTTACCACTGTAGTAGTGGGGTGTGTATAGCTAGTACGTAGTGGTGTGTGCACAGCTAGTACTGGTGTATGTACAGCTAGTAGTGGTGTGTGTACAGCTACTAATGATGTGTGTACAACTAGCCTAGGTGAGAGCAGCAAATTAGTAGACCTTACCTAGGTGGAGTCAACTAATTTATCACCCACAGACACACATAAAAACAAACAATTGAACATTACCTGTAATATTCAAGAGCATTGTACAGACATGATTGAGTCTGAATTGACTACAAAGTGGTTATTTGCTGACATGTCCACAATAAAATATTAGCTGGAATTCAGTCAAATTGTGGATCAACATGTTGTTGGCTCTATGATTGTGAGTCAGTTTAAGCCATTACCTCCCTTTATCAGTAATGTGTGTACAGCTATTAGTGGTGTGTGTACAGCTAGTGGTGATGTGTGTACAGCTATAATAGTGGTGTGTATACAGCTAGTGGTGATGTGTGCACAGCTATAATAGTGGTGTGTATACTGTATGTGTGCACAGCTAATAGTTATGTGTGTATAGCTAGTAGTAGGTGTGTACAGCTAGTAGTGGTGTGTATACAGTAGTAGTGGTGTGTGTACAGTTAGTAGTGGTGTGTGTACAGCTATTAGTGATATGTGTGCAGCTAGTAGTGGTGTGTATAACTAGTAGTGAAAATCTTCCACCACACACAAAAATGGGGCATTATTGGGCAATTATCTACAACATTCCAGAGCATTGTACAGACATGAGTCCGAGAATTGACTACATAGTGGTCATTTGTTGACATGTCCATAATGATCCATTCCCTGAAATTCAGTCAAATTATGGGTCAACATGTTGTTGGCTCTGCTATCTTGAGCCAGTTTGAACCATGACCTAGATTCATCATCAATGTGTGTACAGCTAGTAGAAATGTGTGTACAGCTAGTAGTGGTGTGTGTACAGCTAGCAGTGATGCATGTACAGCTAGTAGTGGTGTGTGTACACCTAGTAGTTTTGTGTGAACACCTAGTAGTGGGGTGTGTATAGCTAGTATTGGTGTGTGTACAGCTGGTATAGTAATGTGTGTACAACTAGTAGTGACATGTGTACAGCTAGTAGTGGTGTGTGTACTGCTTGTACTGGTGTGTGTACAGGTAGTAGTGGTGTATGTACAGCTAGTAGTGGTGTATGTACAGCTAGTATATAGTGGTGTGGTGTACAGTTACTAGTGATGTGTGTACAACTAGTAGTGATATGTGTACAGCTTGTAGTGATGTGCTTTGAAGCTGGGCCAATTGAAATTGATCTCCTTTACAGATGGTACTAGCAATTGCCCATAAACTACTGAGATAGAGTCAACCCAGCAACATAAAATGTCCCGTTATTTCCTCATGTTGTATGCAGAGATTGTAAGGCTGAGAGGAAGGGGCGTGGTTGATTTTCGGAAGTGGGCATGGTTGCTTTTCGGAAGTGGGTGTGGCACAGAATCATTATCATGAGTGGGTGTGGTTTGTATCCAGATTTGCTCACTGAGCCAGTTCATAGTCCATAGTCCAGTCCATGGGCTGTGGACTGGCTCAGTCCAGTGTTTACAGATGCCCTAACAACAACTGGTGGTACCTGGCAACTGTAGCATGCACAAGTATTTTCCTAACATAAATTTCTAATTCTAGGATATCCATATGGTTCCAATTGTACAATGAACAATTGAACAATGTGAACGTTGTGAACGTTGTGAACGTTGTGAACACTGTGGAAGTTGTGAACGTTGTGAATGTTATGAACACTGTGAACGTTGTGAACGTTGTGAACACTGTGAACGTTGTGAACGTTGTGAACGTCGTGAATACTGTGAACACTGAACGTTGTGAAGGTCGTGAACGTTGCGAACGTCGTGAACACTGTGAACGTCGCGAACGTTGTGAACACTGTGAACGTGGTGAACGTCGTGAACGTTGTGAACGTCGTGAATGCTGTGAAGGTCGTGAACGCTGTGAAGGTCGTGAACGGTGTGAATGTCGTGAACGCTGTGAACGTCGTGAACGTCGTGAACACTGCGAACGTCGTGAACATTGTGAATACTGTGAACGTCGTGAACACTGTGAACGTCTATGATCACAGTCTTATACTCCGTGTTAGAGTATGTATCTATGATAGGTATGACGTGTGATATGCATGCACACACGTGTCCAATTGCAAACATTGAGGCATGCAATCAGATTAGCTATAGGTCTCAATAGTTTGTATGTCACAGTAGCATTGCTCCCAGCATGCATATGCCTCAAGTAGTAGTAAATATTATTAGTAATGGTTATATTATCACACATTAGTAGTTGCGTACAGCTACAGTGTATAATGCACACAAAATCATTCCGTTAATTACACTACAGCTAGAATGACGTAAAGTGCACAACAACTATAATTATTGGCCATCACAGATACAGTCCTTCAGGAGTTCCTTCATTTTTCTGATAGAGAACACTTTCTTTGGCCTTCTTGAAGTCTTCCTCAGTGACTTTCATCCGTCTCTCTCGAAGTGCAAGTAGTCCAGCCTCAGTGCATATAGCCTGAATGCAGAGGAAACATCATTAATACACAATGTGCAAAAATAGAACATACCTATGTACAGAAGTACTATAACAACGAATGAACATAAATCTGACAAGCAAATGTTTGATAAATTTAATATATCTATGTACATCTCTCATGCACAAATATAGTTTATAATCATAAAACTTTTGCAGCAAAATAATGCTATTCTGTTGGCAACACTGCCAATATTCCCAATAGTCTACTACACAAGTACAAATACTACGGACTCGTTTAAAATTCACACAGTCTCCTCAATATTAACAGCACAAAAGAGATACACAATACCCTGTACCAAGCATGCATACATTCGTACATGGACATTGGACATACGTAGGTTAAAAATTACACCCAAAAATATTCCACATAATGATAGCAAAAATTGTGTATGTATGTAGATAGGTTTAAGGAGGCATATAGTGACATACAAACATGCATATGGTTAGCAGAAATGGGGAAGCAATATACTATTATCCAAATACATACTTGTATTACATTGGAGAGGGAGAGGGAATCACTCAATTCCTAATTAAAGCTCTAAGGTATAGACTTTGGTGGTGCATGGTGGAGTGACAAATCAATAAATGGAGTGGAGCTATAGGTCTAATGAACCCAGGATACAGACAGCTACAGTCTCTGTAACACACAATAAATGGAGTGGAGCTATAGGTCTAATGAACCCAGGATACAGGCAGCTACAGTCTCTGTAACACACAATAAATGGAGTGGAGCTATAGGTCTAATGAACCCAGGATACAGACAGCTACAGTCTCTGTAACACATTCGTACATGTACACATGTATGTGTGAACCCATGTACTATGCAAGTACAAATACTCATACGTAACAATCAACTAACTTTAATGTCAGCACCAGATAAATCATCCTTGGCTGCTATATACTCCTCCAGATTAACATCATCAGCGAGTGTCATCTTGGCAGTATGAATCTGAAAGATTCTCCTCTTGGTTTTCTCATCTGGTAATGGGAACTCAATCTTTCTGTCTATCCGTCCTGTACACATGCAAATGTATGCACATATATAAGTACATACGTACGTACGTATGTATGTACATAAATATATCCAATCTATCAAGTATTGCTGCTGTACCTGATCTTATTAATGCGGGGTCCAACGAATCAATTCTGTTAGTAGCCATTACCACCTAAGCCAGAAAGTAAAGAACAGTAAGATGTACATATGTGGCAGTGCATTCAATGCTTTACTCATCATCCAATAGGAAGTACTTGCCATAAACAGACATAAGTACGTACGTAGTAGATATGTACTGACTTTTACTGATATACGTATGAAGTATGTAACTGAACAAGCGGTTGCTCCAACGTTAGTCATACCTTGACATCACCCCGTGAATCAAAACCATCCAGCTGGTTGAGCAGCTCCAACATTGTCCTTTGTATCTCACGCTCTCCACTAGAGGTGCTATGATACCTAGGAACACAGAGGAACGCAAGTACACGTGTATAATATAAATGTGTCCTATATATTCTCAAAAGGTGGAGGTATACTGCATTTGATGAATATATTATGCATAAATATGTATGTATATCAATTTTCTGTCTCCCCGATAGAAGATATGCGAAATGGCGCAATATCCGAGACAGATGAGGTCATTATCAAAATTTTGCTTAAAAAACACAACATTGAAAACTTCTCCATTGAATCATAACATTAAGAAGAGATCACTAAAGCCATTCGGGAGGTTACACTTTTGGGACACCACTACACCAACTATTGTCAGAATTTAATCATGATAAAATCAAGGCACGCATCATTTCGATCAGGGTGTCCAGTAGGCCTCCCACGTGAAGGTTACTACTCTTTAGTCATGTTTTAGCCTCTCAGTAGATCACCGTGAGGAAGAACTGTCAAACAAGGCATCAAAGGGTACACATTGACACTTTCCTATGCCAGAGACATCATAGGTGTTTAAAGTCTGTATTTAAATCCGTATGTGGAGTAGGGTGCTTAATATCATCCAATGAAACAATGAATTTAATATACATAGTTACACTTAGGCACTCATCCTCCAATTAGGAAATTACATGTGCATATACCTATGTACCTTCAAGCATGTACATACATACTATATATACATGTTCATGGAACATAGTATCATTAGAGCTTTATGTAATTATCACATTTCTATTTTGTACATACGTAATAATGACCTAATGAGATAGGGTTACATACGTAGTTGCGATGTGTGTGCGTGCATGTGTACCTTTTAGTTCCAATTGCATCGATTTCATCAATGAATACAATGGATGGAGCATGATCTTCAGCAACACGAAATAGCTCCCTGACAAGTTTCGGTCCTTCTCCCTAAAGTGCACAAACACACATATGTATGTAATACATACACATATGCATACGCACATACGTATGTCCATATATAACCTTGCACCTACATGGGTGCATATATGCAGCACATGAAAGAGGTGCTAAGTTTCTGTATAAAAGTATACATGAATTCGTTATATATAAATGTTACACATACGTACATAATACATGGGTATGATGCGTCTGTGTATACACAATACCTGATACTTTTGAATCAATTCCGAACCGCAGACTCTGAGGAAAGTGGCAGATGTTTGATTTGCAACAGCTTTTGCCAAAAGTGTCTTCCCTGTCAAATATATATGTAGGCATAAAAAGAAGGCAAAATGATTGAAAATGTACATACGTACAGTGTAGAATTTACAGTTGTTTCAAGGAATTTAAGCCTTGTGCTACATATATAGATTAATGTTGATGCCGCCATCAACCGGACAATGCAGGATACCAAACAAGAACACATATGTACATATATCCACCATACATTACATACAGGCAACCCTTAACAATCCTTAACACCAAATATGCACGGAAATCTGTTACACCAAGTTCACATAATGTATGTAGTTTGTTAATCAGTACTAATTCGTCGATATAAACAAAAATAAACATCCTGTTTATACATTACACTTTGATGGAATGAGTGGGAAGGTGATGTGCATGTACATATACATACACACATACTGTATCTAGAATTAATAAACGCTCGTAAATACACTCTATACAACTCCCTATATGGAAAAACATGTATGCTTGGCTGCACTGTACCTGTTCCAGGGGATCCATACAGAATAACACCCTTAGGTGGCTTGATGCCCATCTCTTCATAATACTCAGGATGAGTGAGTGGAAGCTCCACTGATTCCTACAGATGGGGCAGATATCACCACAGTTAGCTCACAGAAATATAGATCAACGAATCTACATACGTAAGTAGAAAAGAGTCAGAAATGTACATATTTCATTTTTGTGGGTATGAGGAAACAAAAAAATGAGTATAAAAATTAGGCTGCATAATCAGAGGTGAGTTGCTACTGGTAACTACATACATATATTATCTGCTATTACAAGTCATGTACACTTAGGCAATGAAGAAAGATGGTCATGTTCTTGCAGTCAAAAATATAATGGTTCACTGTATTACACATGATCTTTTACAAAAGCAAGTACACACTTATGTAACACTTTACACCCCATGCCAACAAGTGTACTACGTACGTACATACGTACATACGTAGGTATGTACGTATATATGAATAGTGTACCTTGATCTCCTGTATTTGCTGGTCGAGGCCACCGATATCAGCATAGGTTTCCTTTGGAGCCTTCTCCAATTTCATTACAGAGACCATGGGATCAGTATCGTCGGTCAGCACACCAACCACGGAGTGCACCTTGTGGTTCAGGAGGACAGTACACCCTGGTTCCAGCAAGTCTTTGTCTACAAAAGACATCATGTTCACGTAGTACTCAGAACCAACAGAAGTTGACACAATTGCATGGTTGTCATCAATAATCTCTTCCAGAGTTCCCACAGCCATTGGTGTTCCTCTTAAATCATCAACTTTAGATCGTTCCTCCTATATGAAAGATTTCAGGATTGAATTATCAGGATATACTTACTGTACACAATCCTTGCTTTCAAGAATTATCCATTGCTTAATTTTGGAGAAACAGAACACCACTATTGAACGACATGTTACTTGACAAAGGATGCATGCATACATACTGGTAGGTACATATGTAGTGAGCACACAAACATGTTCAAACCTCATTTCTTTCTTCTTGTGGTTTAAGTCGCTCTTGATTTCTTATGAACTCTTCTTCCATTAAAAGGTAATCTTTGATTCTCTCCAAGCGTAGCAACCTCAGACGACACCGAGTGTATGGAGTTACTGAAAAATTATGAAGAACAATTGAACAAATCTGTTTATATCAATCAAAATAACAATACTCCCACCCCACCCAATGTGGTCCAAAGACATACGTACTCTCCCACTATATTTGTACATACGTACATACGTACGTATGTAATTTCAGCACATACGTATACAGTACAAGAGAGCAAACTAAAATATTTCACACTGGGATGTACACCATATGGATACTCTGGGCCATGCTAGGGTATTACTGGCTACACAAACTACAGAATGAAGCTTACAAACATACCAGCAGGGAGCTTATTAGCTGCATCAGGACCCTTTGCTCGCCTCTTCTTGCCAACTCTGGTGGGGACTGGGGCCTCGATTTTTCTCTTTTTCTCCTTTGACATGCAAAATGAGAACATACGTAAGTGGAAGATTGCATTGTCGCAATGAAAGAAATCTTGAATACAACAAATGACTCAAAATTACACACCTACGTAGGTATACATACGTATCTGTTCTCAAGCAAAAAGCATGTCACATATATTTACTCACACAGAAGTTACAATGAGTGCTCTAGAATGAATAAAAAGTGAATGGATATCAACTACTCTGAATAAAAACATGGGGTAGGATAAGATAGGAGATACGTAGCTTTGAATGACATGTTGACTCGCAATTGGAGCCGACTGTTGTCACTTGGTACACTAAGCTACTGATACATACATATATTATTCCTCAGAGAGGCAGTGAAGGATGGTGCCATGTGACTATTGAGGTGGGTTATCCAATATCTGAACACACTTGTGTATACGAACTAACTATCTTATGTCTAAAGTTAACAAGACCATTCCACGGTACCCAGGGGTCCAAGTAACCTACTTTACTACTCTAAGTTTCAAATTAATCCGTATCATCGCTATGTCTTTGAATTACCTCTTTCTTCCCTTGGTTGCCTTGGTTCCCTTTACCCTGTCTACCAAAATTGCCTGGATGCTGTTGTCCCTATAGGAAAAATCAATATAAAAAGTCAAAGGTAATAGATTAACGCTAACAAAACAAGGCATAAGTCACATAACAGTATTCTAATAACATACCATAATGCAACTATCTTCTTCCTGGCAAGATCCGAAGTGCAAACGTGTACAATGAAGGCGATGACGAAACCCGTTCCCATTTCCATTCTAATTCCAACTTTCTATAGAAAGAGATGACTTCTTGCGTCGCTGTGTCTTTTCTACTTGTCGTAGCCACTATTGCTGAGGTTAGAGGTTTGGCGTCTTTTTTTTATTCCTATCATAGATGAGTGTAGATAGGCCAGGACCTACGGTAACAGATGTGGCCCACATTGGTTGCAGTCCATTGCATGATCGGACACCAGCTTGTATTCGGGAGTGGAATCTTTGGGACAAGAAGCCAAATAAACGTTAATACTGTACAGTGGGACTGTAGGACAGGAGGGCAGAATTGCGAAGATAAGAAATATCGTTTTTGAATCCTATGTGGTTACGCTATGGAGAGAAAAATGCTTCGTGCCAAACGTACGTAGGCTAATTAGCGGACCATAAAAAGACGTGATTTCTGTCACTTAATTTCCTGGGAAAGTCGCCCAGAAAGTTTATTCTGACATGTACGTCCTTAAATAACAAATCCAAAGCAAGCTACGTGAAGTTGGGTGTAACCACAAATTTAATACAGTATCAATGTTCGCAATTTGTCGATGGCCGCCCATTTTCATTATAATATTATACTGCCAGTAGTCACTGAATGTTTGCATAGCTATGTATTGTATCACGAGTTGTGTGCTTATTATCATTGCATTAGATTTCGAATGACTACATAGCGCACACACTTAATTTTCAAGCAGTTCTTGATAATTGTTCTGTTGTTCATTGGCTGTAATATTATGTGCAATTTTGTTATTAAAGGTAGTCGCTGTATGAACATGTTATTACCAAGCTGTGTAGAAGGCTAATAATTTCTGTTTTGTAGCACAGTCTGATTGAGGTTAGCCCTCACACTTGATTGTTTTGAGCTTACAAATTGGGCATTTTGGGCAATATGTGCCTTCTTTGTGTGCAAACTGCCGGCTCATTGATGTGTCCATTCTTGATTTGTCCATCCAACTGGAGGGGGCACGAATGTGCTACAAAGTGATGTGTGTGGTGTGATCATGATGTCATACTCACACCTGTTTTGAGTAGGAGCAGGGATGTGGTATTATAGGTCTGAAAAGGATCCAAGGTCTAATTCTACTCCTAACCCTAACAGTACCCCTGCATTTACCCCTAACAGATGCGAGCATGATGTCATGAATCAATCAATAAAGCCGTTGGATTCATTCTTTTCACTTCATCCACATTCGATTATTACATATGTTTGGGCACGAAACATTTTTGTCCAAATAGCGGAACTGCCTAGGACTTTATATGAGATTTCTTGTCATCATGATTCTACCCTGCCTCCCTTTCCCACTGTACAGTAATAGTGATTATTTGGCTCCTGGTCTGAAGATTCCGTGCCCAAATATAGGTGGTGGTCGTCCAATCATGGATATTTTACTCTACACTTGTTGGAAATGCCCTCTGATCACAAAGCCACCAAAACATATCATGCTCCCACATAATATGCTTATGTGCTTATCTTGTAGAGTAGACCGGTGTAACTTGACATGGATGTCTTTAGACACTGTTAATTTTTAGCTATGGATAAGTCTGTATCTTGGAATATTCAATCGCCTATCTCTGTAACACCTCCAACAGCTTGTATCAATAGCTTAGTGCTATGGTGCTAAGAATTATCAATTCTAAGTTACTCTACTATGTATGAGAAGGTTCTACTATAAGGTCCCTATTTCTGTTATCTCATTGCTATGTATATAGATAGATATATCTATATTATACATGGTATTTTGGGGATCGTATTGAATGAGTTTTTGAATGGCGAGAAGATGAGAGAGGCTTTAATGGATAATGGTAGAAAAGCTCTATATGGGGTCATGAGGCTGGTAAGGAGTCTTGGAAATGTAGGATGGGCAACCTTTTCAAAGTTGTATACCTCAATGGTGAGAAACACGCTATTATATGGTTGTGAAATATGGGGAGTTTTGAGTGGCAATGATGCGAAATTGGAGAGAGTGCAGAGGGCTGCAATAAGAAGTTTTTTAGGTGTTCATTCCCGTTTCCCTTTACTTGGGCTGGAGTTGGAGGCAGGCCTGACCCCCTTGAGGTGGGAGGCTAGAAGACGGGCAATTAGATATTGGGTGAAAGTGCATAGATTAAGGGAAAATAGATTACTCTCCAAGATTTTGGTATGGGCAAAGGGTAGGAATGATTGGGAGGACGGAATTACAAAAGTGACCCAGATGTTGGGGTGGGAGAAATTGGGAAGAGGATGTAGGGAATTCTTTAGGGGATTATCAGATAGGCAGATTGAAGAGATGGTAAATGATAGTATGTGGAGAAAGCTTAGATTGGAATGGGTAGAAGGGTGTAATAGGTCATCTAAATTACAGTATTGGGCTGGGGTGTGTGGTGATTTAGGTTATAAGGAATGGCAGGATGGAGGAGTTGTTAATATTTTAAATAAAAACCAAAGGCGATTGATGGCAGAACTTAGAAGTGGTTGCCCCAAGTTAGAGGTGGAGACAGGAAGAGGGCAAAAGAAGGAGAGAGGGGAAAGGTTGTGTTCGTTGTGCCACAAGGCAGTAGGAGACGTTAGCCACTTCCTCAGTGAGTGTGAGGCATTGGATGTGGAGAGAAAGGCTTTAAGAGCTACCCTAAAGAATGTCACAGATGAGAACTTTGCAATAGAAGTGCTGAATTCAATCAAAGATAATGATGTGGTCAAGCGAGTGATTGCTATGTGGAGATTGCGGGAAGATCTGTTAGTTTAGCCACCTTTTAACTGTAGATTTTGATGTACCTGCTACTTTCTTATGTCACTCCCTTGGAGTTTGTCCTCGTTATTTAATTTAATTTTTATCTGAGTGGTTATCTATGTATGTACGTTTACTTTTATATGTGTAGTGCTGTTTTGGGGAAACCCTACCAAAGCACTGTAATATCTAATAATAATAATAATATGCATACTATCACTATACCATTAGATTATAAATTTATCACACCAATGATTTTATCTAGACTACAGCTGGAGATGCTTTGCGTACTCCTCTGATATCTAAACTATGGACAAAGGCCCAAGCAGTATTACCTGAACCTACACAAAGGAAGTTATTCTCCCAGCTCGTACCATTGGATAAGACCCTGTTAGAGGTATATATTTATATTATACTGTACACTGCATATTATTCTGTTCCAAATAATGTGTTTGCATGTTTGTTTGTAATATTCCACTACGCATTGTACATCATATGCAGTATGTACACCGTGTTGACAGTATATGTAAGCTCCCCAAGACAATAGGGCACGCAGTCTAAAGTTTTGAGAAAAAAATTGTTTGTACTTAATATGTTCAGATGTGTGATAATTTGTTTATACAGATGCATATGCCTGCATTGTATGTTAAGTATCAGTGAATTGTATCTGGCCTCAATACCTGATGTTAACAATAATTATTATGCTAATTGATATCACAGGCGAGTAAGAGGCCAAAGGATGATGCGGCTGAAGTTTCAAAGATTCTGAAAAAGGCTCAAGGAGAGTTGAGGAATGTATTGATTGCATATGGCTTGGAAGTGTATGATGAAAATGGGCCAATACGTGTTTTTGATGACATGCGAAATCCAATGAAACTTGGAGATCCTGTTTTGGAAAGTCTGTGGAGCAAAGCAAGAAAGAATGCTGCATTTTCTGACAATGACCTTGCCATTTTATGGGAGGAACTGGTTGATCACAAAACTCGATTAAATGAATTTGATTCTATTGAAAAGGTATTTGCTCTGTTTCATTGCCAGTTCATGATGGTTGAAGATGTAGTAATATCCGAAAGGAACTTTATTCATTCCTAATCACCCATGTACGTACCTACGTATGTGTTTTAAGCTGAGCATCTTGTCTTTACTGTTCAGCACCTCTTCACATAGTCTAACTGTCTCATATCCTTATGACAACTTACCTACGTAATGTTACAATGGATTCCCATTTGAAAAAGTTATCACAGGGATCCAATCAACCCCTATGTACTGTACTAGTAATTGGAATCATGAGTCATGTATCAATTGTTGAGTCGGGAGACTAAAGTTCTCATTGGGGATTGATGCCACTCAATCATGTTTGCAGATGCCCATTAACAGCCTTTAAAGAAGCAATCATGGGAAGTTTAGTTAAAATCGGTGAACGACAACACTTCATGGTTTATCTGTTACTTATGAGCAAACTTAACTGATTTGGATGAATTACTTAGCTGAGTTTGATTGTTTATCAATGTTATGACTGATTACTGATTCTGTGAATTTGTTACAGTGTATTGTTATATTTGCAGAATGTTTCTCAAAATCCAGTGAAGCAAAAGGAACGAAGAATCAAACAGGAAAACGATTTTAAGGTAACATAATGTGAGACGTTTACACATCCTTTCTTCTCAGTACCAAAGAGTGATTATTTTGTAGTTAATAAGTTAGTCTTTGTATTTACTCTACTGTGTGATAATTGCTCATGTTCATATCCTATTGCTCGAATGCCATCATATTTAGATAGACATCCCCCCTGTTTTACCTACATACTTAGCATATTAATCCTCTGTTAGCATTTTGGTCAAATAACCTTTGATAAAAACTTATTTATACCAGCTACTCTCATACATACTGGTGATACCTTTTTCCATTGGTAATTGTCTATGGTCCTAAGGATTCTCACAAATCAGGGTGAAAGTGTGAAAATTGTTTGGACCCTGTAGCATACACTGGGGTGTAGGCCATAGTAAGCATTTACCTTTGTAAAAAATACCAAGAGTTGGACATACATGGTCCTCTCATCACGTTTCTTTGTCAGTCTCAGATGTTATCACAGGGACGTGTTGATATGAATATGTTGTATTAGGAGAAAAGAAGTATGTATGGTAATGGGGAAGCATTCCATGATCTACCTCAAGCTATGTGCGATGTAGAGCACTTTAAAGTTGGAAGTAATCAGCTGTTTTTGGATACTAACTCTTGTGCAGAGTTATCATTATAGTTAAACAATTATTTGCAAGGCAATTAATTGACAAATTTTAATAACACTTACATTTGTGTAATAACAAAGGGAAGTGTGCCCATGCAACATGCCACAATGTATCTCAATCGGTGATATGGTCACTTAACATCGAAAGGACCAACTGGAGTACATTCGTGATGTATGGGGTACAACACTGACTTTATTAGTGATGTATACTGGGTTTTAAGTGACTCATATTAAAATTATCAATCAACAGACATTGTTACATGCCCATTGTGTTTTCTCAGTTGTATTCTTGGGAATGTACAGCTCGAGACATTCTTCAACATTCTCGACGGGGGTTGAAAAAGGTTGTTTTGTGGATTTTCCATTCGAGGACACCATAGCCGTTGCTTTGTTTGTTCAGTAAGTATCGTAAGCCTTGTTGGTTCGGCAAGTTTCTTCGTTCCTTCAGTGAATATTCTGAAGCTTGTTGATTCGGCAAGTTTCCTCATTCCTTCGGTAAGTATCCTCACGCTCGTTGGTTCAGGAAGTATGGGCGGCAAATGAGCCATCTGAATGGGTTGATAGCAACCTCCAGCTCTTTGAGAAAATCGTCTTTTTCTATGTTGTTACATAAACGAAATCCAACTCAGCTATTTGTATCCACACTATGCAAATAGTTGTACCCTTCTCTCGATGGTACATGGGAGTGTACTGCAAACGTGGGGTACAACAGTTACTTGTATTATAGGATAAATATTGTGCAACTATAGGAATTCAGTAGAGAGGTGGTGTAGTGCATGTGACAATATATTTTATTGGTTGCATTTTGTAGATGTTACAAGATAACTTAAACAGAATTCGGAATAAAGTTGGATCAAAGGCTATTGCTTCAAGTGTAGATGATCCAGAATTACCGGAGTTTTCGGATGCAAATATTAAAGAATTGTGGAAGAATGCAAAACACGGACCATTTTCACTTGCTGAAAAGGAAAAAATCAAGGTGTGTTCCTATTGAATATATGTAATAATCATTGTAGAGGAATCCCTAATCAGGGTGGAGCGGCTACATGGGGGTCAGACTATTGAAGATGAATGACTGAAAGCAGTCCTGGTTGCTACAAAGTGAACAACTCCAATCCAAATGTGTATATACGTGATCTCAACGAGGGTTGGTACTGGGTAGGCATATACATCTTAAGATACCGTGTTGTTTCAACCTGGTTGCAACCTACATTACAGCCTTGGGGCACTTGAGCTTGGCACAAGTGTAGATTTCCACCCAATTACTAGCCGGTCTTAAAAATGTACACTCCTCACAACCTTGTAATTGAAAGTACGTACATGTGCTGGTTACCACCTTGTAGCAATCTTGTTCGAATTGATATGGCTCCAAAACACTACAAACTTGCATACATGTTATTATGTTATAATACTATGTTTTATCAATATCCCTGGTTGCTTTATTTTTGTACATTGTTGTATAGTTGTCACAAAGAAGTGACAGTGGAAGTAGCAAAATCGATTATAATTGCAGAATGTTTGTAACAAGCGGGTCAAATGTTTACCACCTTGTAGCACGGAGGTTACACTTTTCGTTTTTACAAGTAACTTTATTTTCATACATAATATTATGTTTACAATATCATTTTAGCCTAACGCTGGTTTACTTGTGTGATAATGCCCCAGGCATCCAGTCCCACTTGGACTGAAATGAGTTGTTACCTCCTTGTCCTAATAATTGCAGAATTTTTGTAACAAGGGATTCAAATATTCACCACCTTGTAGCACAGGGGTTATACTTTTTATTTTTACTTAACATTCCTGTGGTAAAACCACTGACTGCCCCACATGACTTACTGCCGAGTGAGTCCACTGATATACATTACATACCTCCACTGACTGAAGGTAGCCTTGGGAGAGAGTACAAGACTGGACAGGGACATATCCCCCTAAAAATGGACTAATTTTTATAAATTGTCCCCAAATTAAAAATTGCTACCAACTAACTAACAATTGCATGCCCGATGTGAAAGCTGTGACCCAATTATGAGGTTGCATGATTCTGATGGCCGTTTACAATGAGTGTACCTCCTGCACGAACTGTGGCCTTGTCAAAAAGGATCTGTCTGCAAACGTGAACAGGGGGCCTGCCCCTACTCCACAGATGGAAAGAAAAGGCACTGTGGTGGCTACAGGGCACAGATCTCACCCGTGCAGAGGGCACCCCTGCCCGAAAGGGGTCTGTCTTTGAAGCCTTGATTGTGACAAGCATCTTTAATGGTGCTGTGTGATTGTCCACTGAGACATTGCCGAGGGTTAAATGCTCAGACTCATCAAATGTAGAACTGGCAGGACTGCAAATCTCTCCGGATCCCAAAAAAACGGACATTCATTGCTGCCCACAGCATGTGATGGTCCCAGGTACATGCGAGGGTAAACAAATGGTCCCGAATCCTCATGAGAATCGGTGGCGTGATTGGCAGTCATGCTCTTGTTGGATGGTCCTTGGTGGTCAGCTGCTTGATTCACCATAACAGAAGCTGTATCCTAGGAAGGGGTCCACCCAGGCAAGGAAATTGGGATCCCTGCAGAACATGCAAGTGGCAAACAGCAGCATAATAGCTCTTGATGGTCTGCCAACTCAGGCCCATGTCAGACAGGTGCACTGCAAACAGATTGAGTAGGTACTCGAGGCAGGGAAAGGGGGCTGTCGAAATGCCCAAAACCTCGGACATCGAGACCTATCCGCCAGGGGTGGCAAGGGAGCACGACGGCAGGGTGCCCACTGGGGCATTCTCAGATCCTATGGAACCTGCGGCAACCTGAGCACATGTGGTGGAAGGAACACATGCTTGGGAACCTGCTAAATCCCATGTCCCAGGAGTGGCAGATCGGCGCAACCAAGCCAGCCCGCGCCCTGCCTGCCAACTGGTCCAGGAGGCAGGTCCACATCGACACTCCACAGACAGGTGTTGGACGGGTGATCTCTTCCCGCGCAGTACCTGCAGCAGTTGCCATGCCTAGACTGTGCCATAAACATTCTGGCGTAGAGTTGAAGATCCAGGATGGCCCAGTTCACCGACGGTTGTCCTGAAGCCTGTAGATAAAAGGCACGATTATAGGCCTGCCAACTGTCCCCCTCGAATTCCAGATGGGCTTGAACCACGATGTTGGCATAGGCCATGAATTGATCGACCTTGTGCGGGTGGTAGACAGAGGCTGCAGCCACAAAGTGGCAGAAGCATAGTATCCATGTAAAGACATCGTTTATCGTATTTGCACGGTGGTTCTGCCATTCCCCCATGGTGGAGGTGCAGCAACCGTGTAGCTGACAGGTGGAGCAATTCTTGTCAGTCAATTCCATAACTCACAGGAGTGAGCTGGGAGAAACTTATGTAGTTCTACAAACTCCAGGGTTCGGAGTTGTTGCAGCACTTTCGAGGAGAGTGGTTCCCTTGTATTGCAGATAGTAATCTTGGTTGTGCCTGCTGATGTGGAAGCAGTCCCGGAGCCATTTGCCAAGGCCATCAGTGAGGAAACATTGGTGTCTAGCAGGCCACCGAATGTTCCCTGGGAGAGCTGGACGTGAGCCAAGGAACTCCCTGCCACCCCCCATACTGAGAGTGGAGGCTGATAACATGCCGCCCTGGAGTACGAGCCTGTGGCCTACCACCCTCAATGTTTGGCCTGCCTTGTTCCCAGCCCTACACCCAGAGTGGCAGAAACACCCCATAGCACTCACAGGCCCTTAACAGCAAGGCATACTTGCGTTGGCTGAGGTGCATTCTCACTGAGCAGACGTGGCGTTATTGAACATGAGTACAACCCCGTATGTGTATTGGTAGGGGTACAAACACATGTTGTGATCGATACTGCTGGCTCTAGGGTGGCTTCTGCTTTCACCTTGAGCATTATATCGTCTTTGTGTTACTAAATCTTCACCATTTCTTCCTCTGCTGTCTACACCCTCAGGCCTGATTTCACTTTAACACTTCCAATGTAATCCTTATGTGGGACAATGTCCCCCTTTACATCATACTAGCTGAGTCTAGAGGGGTGATATTACTGGACAAATTACCTGGGGTCAGTTACTCCTGTAGCCACCTGCATAGCCACACGCCCCAGTCATCACACATGCTGCACATACACACAAAGACACCAAGAGTGAGCGAGACAGACACACACACACACACACCGCCCGGCCCGCACAAGCCCGTAAGTTGCGTGAGAAAACCCCAACCAAATAACCCAACATGTGATGCGCCCCACAACCTGCTCACCCCAGTTGTCGCCTGGCTCGATACCACTGTTCACGAGGACAGATGATGGTACTACAGTCGAGGATGGAGGGGAGGTCAGAGGATCACTGCTAGCTGGACCTGAGGCCACTGCCAACTGGAGTAGCAGGCACAGTCATACAGGAGGGAGGCGGAGGAGCATGTCCAGCTGTGAAAGCATGACAGATACAAAAATAGGAGGATCGTGAGTGGATACGAGAGCATCAATAAATCCAACCCAATGGCAGACAGCAATCGACCAAACCGTTGCACGCACTGACAAGCCAACTAACTGCCAAGGAATCAGGGTCACTTGACCAGCTGCTGAGCAATCGATCACCCACGCCACCTGGGTCTTTATTATTCGGGATCAACGCAAACGCACCTATGTCACCCATCAGCTTTTTAACCTTAAACTTCACTAATTATATCCTGGCGGATTTGTCCAATAGGTCATGAAAACAACAATGGATAGTCCGATTCTCAAAGCAGCACCTTAGCCACCCCTGCCCAGTCATGTTAACTCCATTTACATGTAAATGGCATGAGTAACTTCAGTTTCATACATAATAATATTCACAATATCATTTTAGCCTAATGCCGGTTTACTTGTGTGATAATGCCCCAGGCATCCAATTAACATTAAGTACTCAGCCCCACTTGGACTGAAATAAGTTGTTACCTATCGTGTGCGCGCGCGTGTGTGTGTACGTGTGCGTGTGTGTGTGTGCGTGTGTGCGTGTGCGCATGTGCATGTGTGTGTGTGTGTGTGTGTGTGTGTGTGTGTGTGTGTGTGTATACCCAGATTGTTAGATTCCCATATATGGTACACTCATTCCAACTGTCTGCCTATTTCAAAATCCTACTCTTTTCCTTTTATTTTTGTGGAAGTTATCCGTATGTCCTTTTCATTTTTAAATTCATGTTTGTATGTTAGATATATATAATATACGCAATGGTGTTTTCCTGTGTATGGATTATCCTCACAAAACCCAAGGATACTGTCCATCTGATATGATATTCTACTCTATACTGAGTGTAAAACATGGGCTAAATCCACCTTCATCGTTATCCATTATAATATTAGGCAAAGATTGAGTAGAACACTGCTACAATATGTATATTATA
>OZ026557.1:2817500-2855000 GCA_964020155.1 Chondrilla cf. caribensis | reverse complement strand
AGGCTCTTCCTTGTCTTTCTTTTCACGTCACCAGCAGTATCATCAACACTGGGTACAGAGTGATCCTTTTCCCCTTGCGAATGTGCCCTGTTCCTCATATGTATATGCCCCTTTCCACCAATACCTATGTCACTATTTTCTTTGTTAACTTGGACAGATAATGATCTTCTGTATAATGGAATAAAAAATTATCTTAATGAGTAAAAAGTACCTTGGCACAGTATGCGAAACACATTCACTTGTACTCACATTGGAGCTTCATAACCGTCAGTTTTGTAGAGCCGACGAGTTGCTTTATCTGAGCTTACGTCCTCACTGCTGGCATGTCTGTCTCTTTCTACAACACCCTGTGTGGAGAAAGAAGCTTAAGTAGTCTCACAAATCATCCCTGAGTAGGGAACACAGCAACATAGCTTGATTGGTCTCTGTCTTTTTAAAATCAAAATTGATGCTACCTCATTAGAGTTGGTATGTAGGTTTGAAGAATAGCTAAGTTATAATATTCTGAACTCACAACTTGAAAGACATGACTATCAATAATTTTAAGATGCAAATTTGAAAACGCTTAAGCCTAACATGAATTAGATATTCATTATATTATGTACATGTACACACTATACCCTGTACATGTACATAATATGAAGATGCACCATGCAACATTCACACGCCCATCCAACCCACACACACGCTTACACACACACACACAAACACACACACATACACACACACACACACACACACACACACACACACACACACACACACAGTGTTAGAAATAAGATAGCAAAAGTGGTTGGAAAAATGTCCGAGCACTTTGAATTTGGGTTGGACGTATTCAATCTGGGTCGGACATTGTTTGTATGGATCTTCATGCCACATAATGCAACGTAAAATTCACTGTAAAACTATCACTTCATACATTATTAGTCAACAATTCACAATAAAAATCTCCTTATCCAATGTATACACTACGTGAGGGCTCTTGTGACGTCATTACGCGTATTTTAAAATGGCCGATTTTCGGTGATTTTGTAGACATAAACTGCAAATTTCACTCGTTTGAAATAAGAGCGGCGATTTTTAACAATAACACGGATGTTTAATTACTAAACAAAGTGATTTAAGACCGGCTTTCATGGCAGTGGCCCTTTAATTGTGCTCGGCCAAATGTCCGACCCCACCATTTTTGGATCGGACAAATGGCCAAAATGGTCGGATAATGTCCGAAGTCCGACCGTTATTTCGAGCACTGCACACACACACACACACCACAAACATGCTGGCATGCATTGGAAATGATTAAGATTATTGTTATTACTCTCCTCAACAATTAATATTCATCAGTCCTTTCAACAGACTCTTGGTTGGGTCTCCAAATTAAATTAGCACCAATTACCATAAATAGTATTTTAAGATCAACAGGAGCTGGTTCACAATACATGCAATATTATTCTGCACACTCACTGGTCCCATGTGCACTATTTCTGTAGCTTTTTTCCTCAGGCCTCTAGGGGACAAGAGATATTCAGAAGATGCATCTTTCACTTTTCCAAGTAACAAGCTTCCAAGATTAAGAGAAGGCTTCCTCTTAGTCTTCACTCTTTGATCTGATAAGACATCACTCTGAAGCAGAAGGTGAAAGTTTACAAATATTACTGGTAGCTACGTCTCTCCCAAGCTCAGCTACTATTATGAGAGAAACATAACTAGCTTGTTCCATGAGATGATATTTTCCTTATTACTGAACTTGTACTGTTCTGTTGGTTACAGAAATTGGGGTGGTTGGTTGAATGAAAATTGTAGGATTTGGCATACGTGTTCAACATTCAGTTCATTATTCTATACTCTCCCCATGCTCAGCAACAAAAGTAATTACAAACTGGGTATGTTCGTTGTAATTCCCACCCCGGGTGAGGATTGAGTGACAAAGTTTCCTCTTAGTGGATAAATTCTCTAACCCTAACCACCCCAGGTAGGAATAACAGCATGGTAACAGCAACAACAGATTATGGAAGTACAATTGGAATCCAACCTGCTTGAGGAGAAAGGAGAAAATAGAAAAACCAGCAACTGCGGGACTTAAACCCAGGGTGTCTGACTGAAGCCACCACAGTAACCAGCCCTCCCAATTCTCCTTTCATACTGCACCGGTGGTACTGCCAACTGCAGTCTCACACCGGTGAGACCACACAGCTGTGTGGATTTAACGTGTTGATGTATTACTAATTCCATTAGTTATCTTCATTTCTACATCTGTCTAATGGGTATTAATGGGTGTAATCACTTCATCAAATCTTCAATCATAAATGATCATATATATATATGCAAGTGTAACAACAGATACTCACAAGCCATGATGGGTCAGTGCTTGAGGTTATGACATAATGTGACATCAGCAATATGGATATTTGCTGAATTGTCAAAGTATGTACGTACGTAGGTGATAGGAAGAAGTGCTCAGTGAATTGAAAAGCTGTCTAAGTGCCATTTAGTCATTATCATTCTAACATTTTTGGGTGAGAATCTTGAAAAGTTGTTCTTAAGGAGAGAAAGTCACTTTGGTTACACTTGGAATGTCATTGATTTTAATCCTCCTGGCATGCTGCTGATGATGATCATTTACACTGATCATAATCAATTCATTTGATTAGGTGTCCATACTGTATTGTCAATTGGAGAGTGTCATACACATTTATGAATACCCAAATCCACCTTCACACCCTTATATGGCATCTATATCCAATTGTTATGGCAAAGTCTTGGCCCATAGGTAACTCATTGAAAAGTCTCACCTTGTTTCTTCCACGTCTCTTTTTGTCTGGATTAGGCGAAAACTCTCTAATCAGTTGAACCAATAGCTGTTGCCTTGTTCTCATCTGTAACAGTTTCAAACACAATAGGGAGAACAAGCAGACTCATTTTCTTGCTTCATTGCTATGATAAGTCATGGAAGCACAACCGAATGGAGAATAGCAGATAACCAGATATTATAAATTGTAATCATTTGTATGCAGGTTGATATACATGTATTTCTAGTAAAACATTCAAATCACAGTGTGTAGATTGTAAAGCAACAGTTTGATGGTGGGCCTCACATTGAGTTCTTTGAACTTTGAGGTACCACGTGCCACCACCTCTGCATTGATCAGCTTCGTCAATAGGAAGTCACGGAAATCCTGCCCCTAGTGTGAATATCAGAGAAGAATTTAACAATCATCACTTACGTATGTACAGCCAGAGCCATCATTTTACTGTTTACATCAATTTGCAGTTTACTAGAGTAAGAAAATACCTTCCTAAAGACAGCTGGCACAGGAAGATCTGGTTCAATTGTACCAATGGTGTTTCTGGCAGTCACAGCAACCTGAGGTGTGTAAGGTGAATGACCTTGACAGCATGCAAAGTGAAATGTATGTAATGAAACAAATGTAAACAAGTAAATATGGATGAATTCATTGCCGAAGATGGAATGTAGGAAAAAAGGAATGAAGAGATAATCGGATAATTGAAAGGTATTGATAAATTTAAAACGCATAAATGTACATATAATTTTATACTAGTGCTGGGACAATTAATCAATTTATAAATTAATCAATCGACTTTCATTTTGAATCTGATTATCATTAGTAGTGCAAGCAAATCGATTAAGCACAAGAAGTAATTAAGTGAGTAGAACAGGGAGCCACCCCCACCTTATTACCCAGAACCTTCACTCCATGGGTTCAGTATTGTACCTGAAATGCGAAAAGGAATCTATGCACCTCACTTCAAGTCTATCAAATGACTACTGAGTCAAACAAAGTGGCAGTGGTTTCCGGTTACGCCCACTTAATTACTGCCGGTGATTAATCGATTAATCAATCGGTTAATATGTACTGATAATCAATTTGAAAATTACAGCCAATTCCCAGCCCTAATATATACCTGGAGACCAGCGGAAGATCACTGACATGAGCTTTAATTAACAAACCAGGAGCAGAGGTACCTATATCGCCTTATTCATATCAATACACAACATTATACCATCTGTAAATAAGATGCATGTACGTATAAGACACATTATACAATAATACATGACGTGCATTTTACCAAGGCATATACACACAAGATACAAGATGTTTCCTGGCCTATGTTTATTATTTACTGCATACAGTAATTTGTTTAGTTGATCAATCAGTATTCACAACAAAGTTTAATTTAGAAACTGAGATAAACAACACATCTGTAAGTGGAGAAAAGTCATGAGGATACATACATACATACATACATACATATATGTATCCTGGTTGAAGGTAACATCAAAGGAACCGACTTAAGTACATTCCCCATGTACTAGCTCAGAACGGATGAAGTTGATACACTTTCGACAAATCCTGATTAAGTTGATACACTTTTCGACAAATCCTGATTAATTTGATACACTTTTTGACAAAATGTAATTGGTTCTGAGTTGCCAGGATACATAATAGATAAATCCCTCCTTGGGTTGGTACATGGGAAATTGTATTCATTGCAAAGACTAATTGACCTCGGGCTGCGCCCTCAGTCAATTAGTCTTTGCAATGAGTACATTTCCCATGTACCAACCCAAGGAGGGATTTATCTACTACATACATACATACATACATACATACGCATAGATACATACGTACATACACATACATACAATACGACACTGTGAAGAGTCACCTTGTAGACAACTTCAGGAGTGTTAGGCTGCTCAACTTGGACGACAATAAATACATGAAGAAAATGGGATCGTATGCAGCTTGGACAGAATGGTGTATTCGTATCCTACGATTCAAATCAAATACGTATATCTTTCAAGCTACACACAGCCATGTGTGCAACACTATGAAACAAATAACATTCTCACTTGGAAAATTATAGTTACAACATCATTCCCAATGTGTCTTTTCCGTTCAATCTGTATATTTAAAGATATCCCTTGGTATACGTACGTACACATACGTAATATGCACCAGATGGAATAGTGCAAAATTTACTTGTTGCTTATCCAGAGGTTCGTATGGAAGCAATGTTGATACATGGAACATAATTTCCCTGCAAGAGCAAATGAATTATAAACAGATCGAAATAGTTCTATTTGAAGTACATGCTGTTGGCTATAAAAATCAGATGTATGTAGACTCTCCTCATTTTATCACAATAATATGGGACAGAGGGTTGTTTGGCTAGTTAACATCTCGTGGACAAGTTCAATGGAATTCTCTAGCCATAGAAATTTTATTGCACCAAATGTTTTGACAGCTGAGTGCTGCCTTCGTCAGTGGTATGACCATAATGCACACACTCCTTGTAGTCATACCACTGACAAAGGCAGCAGTCAGCTGCTGAAACGTTTGGTGCAATAAAATTTCTATGGCTGGCGAAATCCATTCAATTTATCCACAATAATATGGGACAGTTCACACTATCTATCAACCACTCACTTTCCTTGAAAGCGGGTGTAGATGGATTCCTTGCCGGTCATATCACTGCTTGTATCTAGTCCAGCCTTATAGCTGTAGGAGTAGAAGACATTTGAAACGTTGAAGCATTGAACAATTGTTACAAGATAGGTAATCATACTGTTTAAATCCTTTCAGTTTAACTCGACTGCCAAGAAGATTCAAGAATTCTTCCATGGCAGGAGAATGACTTTCATTTCCAAACAATTGACTCTCCATTTTCTACAATAGAGTAAATAATCAGCACATAGCAAACTACGTAGGTAACATTACAAGCACGAAATGTCCTGTACAGATGTACTATGTACGTACCTACATTACATATAACGTAGTATGCACATACCTGCCCATATTTCTGGTATAAAATACCAAATTTATAACGAGTACAGATAGTGTGCTCATCAAACTTCTGCAGTAACTCTGGTGCCTGAATAATGCAAAATAGCTATGGATACACCTTGTCCCTGGAGTTTCATAGATATATGAATAACAAAAACCATAAAGCTATGAAGGGAAATTATCCTCCATATCCACCAAGTCCGCAATAATGGATTGAGAATACCAAAGCCAAGAAGATCATATGGTACACTTGGAATTCTCAAGGGTTGAAGCTTCAAGTAGGTCCTTGTGAGTAGGGAATGAGTCAGTGGGTATGTAGTCAGTATCTTTCTTACTCTGATCTTGTTCACATACCACAAATATACAATTCGGTTGAAATGTCAGTTTCTATTTTTGCTATGCAATGAACTCGAATTGCCATTATCTGAATTCAATTATCGTCCCGTATCTTCTGGCCACCACTGTATATGGGGAAGTGCTGAAGATTACCTCATGAATTATTCATAATGATTTAATCTATAGGATTCATTCAGTGATATCCTTATTACACTCCATTGGTGTAGTGAAGATGTGTCTGCTTTGGATGATGAAATTGCTCCAAACTTGACTGATAAGTAAGGACACGTAGTCTCTAGAAAACTCTCTTCACAGATCTATAGATAAACCCTCTTTTCATCTTCTTCAGTGGATATATTCGTTTTGCAGTAAAGGTGCAATTGAGAGGTACTTCTAAGTAACTACCTTTATGATGTTATACGTAAGTACACACGTATATGCACTGTAGACACGGACAATGTAAATGAAATTCTCACAATAATAATAATAATAACAATAATAATAATAATGTAATGGCCATCATGGGCTCCATGAACTTGGATTGTAGCCCACCTACCTAGATTTGTTTCTTTGATGGAGGGGGATCTGGGGTATTACATTTTCTTATTATTATGGGCTTATACATTATAATTATAATAATAATAATAATAATGATAATAATGATAATAATACTATAAAGGAACTCACCTTGGGTTCTTGCACCAACTGAATATCATCTAACAGTAATTCGTCATCATTAGAACCTTCATGTTCGAGCTAACAAATTGACAGAAGTAACATTATTAGAAAAATGTAGTTTAATTTTGAAATTGAACTCAATAGAATAATAATAATCTCAGTAACACAAGCAATAATTGTGGAATGTTTAACATGGGTTCAAGAGTATTACGTCTTAGGTTCAGGAGTGACAAGTGTTATAAAAGTATGGAAACAATTTATTACGAATTTAATTCTCTAGTCATTTAAATTTAAAAACATGGATTGTCCAAAAAATCCATTACAAGGTCTTGTGAATACTTGTACTTGATTCTGAATAAAGTCATGATAATACGACTTTTGCTGAATATGTTAACACGATTCAGTTAGGAACCTTCTGGGACATAAAGAGAAGGCTCCCCACAAGCAGTGCAAGAGTAGTCTGAGATACCCAGATCCAGTCTACCATTAGAGACGATTACATTCTTAAGACGGAGCCAGAAACAGAGGTCTGGGAACCAGACTAATCCATGAGCTACAATGTACAGTATATTCTTTCATATATCATAGACATAATATTATAATAGTATACAAGCACTGTAAATGCATAAGGAGTATCAATAAGGGAATTTCACACACACACCAGTTCATGCATCACTCACAGAAATCAAATCCCATACAGATGGCTCACGGGCAAAGCTTTTAGCGGTGTATTCATTGTGCCAGGTTTTGGATTCAGTCCTGGGGATTAAATCACAGTAATTCTCACACTTGGTATACTACACAGAGAGTACTACACAGTAAAGTTAAAACCCACAACATAAATGAGATCAATGCATAAAATGGCAGATAAGATTTACATAATATGTATTACTCAACATGCAATTACGTAAAGGTAACCTCATGTGTGATTTATACTTTAAATGGAACAAAATATTAATAGTGGGTTACTTGATTTCAAATTACATGCAATCCAGACAAGTGAAAACAGAAGCTTTTACGTAAATGTTCAAACTGTACCGTATTATGATCCTGTATACTGGTTCGTATGGTCCTTTATTGTCATGGCAAATGGATATTAAAACTGGGTTATCATTTTTGTTGTGAGCAATGTAATTCTCATGCATCTGGATAAAGATGAACAGAAACTACAGTAAATATGTATCATGGACAAATTAAATGTGGCCAAATGTTATAAACTTACTTTGTCTTTGAAATGTCGGTTGAATTGGTATGGTGTCATATCAGAAACAACAGCAATATGCTCTGTTGATATGTCCTGAGCGGTCCATTTCCCAGAGGAATCTCTTGCACTTTCATAGTCATCCCCTTCCATCCAGTAAGACCCGTCCTCAGGGAGCACAATCATCGGTAGAAGTGGAGGTAATTCACCTTCTACAGCAGATTCCAAAGCCTTTGCAAGAGCCTAATTTTATATTGTAAGCAATTAAAAAAAATTAATGCAATACAACAAATTACTTTTGAAGTTGTCTTGAGAGTAAAACAGCTACAGTTGAGCCTGATCGAGCTACGTAAACTTAGATTAAATATCTGGATATAAGTGAAGTAGGTATGACTGTATTGTCGCTAGATTACCTCTTCGATCAAAGCAGCAGAATTACTTGTTCTTGGAGGACTCATTTCCAAACTAACAGTTGCAGTGCCTATGCCATTCTTTTCATCAGTCTGAAATGAAAATCAAATATATACATAATTATGTTATGAACAATACACCATACAAGATATTAGACACAAACAATGGCATAAAAAGGAACATACTTCATCATTATCACTATTGTTATTATCACCAATACTGAATTTTTAATATATTTCCAGGATACTGAAAAACATTATACAAAATCTTTGTTTGAAAATGATTGTCAACTGAAGTAAAATAGCCAAACAAGTTGTACATCCCACCTTTAATAAACCACCCCAGGGTGGTATGCATAATTAGAATATAATGGGAAACATTCCACGTGATGGTAAACTACACCATCACATGAGTGTCACAGATGTACATGTACATATACATGTAGCATTATTTAAACAACAACCAGTACATACATATGTACCTCAGTATTTTCTGATGTATCAAACTTGCTCAGCCCTGCTTGTGCATGGAGTGAATGTGGATATCTGGACAGATCATAAGAGCCACTCTCCTAACCAACGAAATAAGACACTTAAAATTATTGCATTGCATCCTCTTGGCAGATAGGGATAGGCTAGTCATTAGGCTATTGCGTAATCGAAAAATGGCGACATCTACCTATCGTGTTCATCCTTGGCTATTGCTGTATACCCTTTCGATGATTTGCGTTGTGTCTATGCTCATCTTGAAAGATTCATCTACCAATGAAGACTCTTCGTACACAGTGATTATGTTATCCTTAAGGAAGAAGATGTTTTTTCGCTCAGTTTCAAACCTGGGCTACTATCGGATATTAAGATTTGCAAGGCTAATGGCGAGATCTTTGAGTAGAAGAGGTTATATTCTTAATCGATTTGTTTCTATTCTGTATCCTGTGTCATTTTCATATTCTTCCATTCATCTTGTGTTATCGGGAGATGTTGAGCTTAACCCAGGACCAAACTACAGGTTCCCCTGCCCAAAGTGTGATAAGCCAGTAAAGTCGAACCAAAAAGGTCTACAATGTGATAAATGTGACAAATGGTTTCACAACATCTGTGAACTAGTACCCGCACGTGTCTATTCTACCCTGGCAAATTGTGACGATAAGTGGTTTTGTAGTAAATGTTTGATGATGGAGCTTCCCTTTGGAGATGTTAGTCTTTGTGAGGATCCCGTTTATGATCTAGAATCGGGCAGTAGTCTGCAGGATAGCAAAGAGGGCAATAACATCGGGGATTACAAACAGGGCTTACTGGTGAGTCACCTCAATGTTAGGAGCCTTGTACCGAAACTTGATGAGTTACCTGAGCTGCTGGCAAATCTGAGCAGAACAGGGTTAGTGGTTGGCTTGAGCGAGACTTGGCTTGATGGCAGTGTGACGGATGGTCAGTTGGAGGTTGCTGGTTTAGATTTTACCGGAAGATAGAGATGGAAGAGGTGGTGGTGTGATGGTTTACGTATCGGATGATGTGAAGAGTACGAGGAGATGCGATCTTGAGGGTGAAGATATGGAAGTGATGTGGATCCAGGTGAAGATGAAAAAAAGGCACGTCCTGATTGGAAATGTGTATAGACCACCGAAGACACCAGCTGTATGGATGGATAATCTGACTGTGATGTTAGAAAAAGTGACGCAAGAACGGATGCCGGTAATTGTGATAGGTGACTTCAACTGTAACATGCTAAATCCAGATAGCTGCACACGTACACTTACTATGGTGATGTCCCAGTATGGCTTGGATCAACTGATAGGTTGTCCCACCAGAGTGACTCAATCGTCTGAGACTCAAATTGACCTTTTGTTTAGTACAAACCCTGACACATTAGTACATACTGGATGCAAGGGGGTCGGTTTGAGTGATCATGACATGATATATGGAATCGTAAAAGGGAATGCTGACAAACAGAAGCAGTGTGTGCGTGAGGTTAGGGCTTTGGATCGTTGTGATGTTGATAGGTTGGTTGCAGACTTAAGATCAGCTCCATGGTGGGTGATGAAACTCTAGATGATATAGACAGTCAATGGGAATATTGGAAAAAGCTATTTATTGGGATGCTGGACTCTCATGCTCCACTGAAAAGATTGAGAGTGAGGAAGAAGACTTTGCCATGGATTAGTCCAAATATACGCCTTTTGATGAGAGAGAGAGACCGCCAATGTAAAAAAGCTAAGGAAACAAAAAAGGAGGAGGACTAGGTGTACTTCAAAAACCTTAGAAACATGGTAACTAAGGAGATGACAACAGCAAAGTTACGCTATTTTGAAAGAGTCAGCAATGAAGCCAAGAGAAACCCCAAAAAGGTTTGGAAGGAGCTAGACCGACTATTAGGTAATGTAAAGAGATGTGTATCTGAGCTGAGTACTGCAAAAGGAACACTGACTGACCAAAAGAGTATTGTAGAGGAGTTTAATACATACTTTTCATCTCTGGTTGGAGTACTAGATGAATGTGATAGTGCTGTGATAAATGAAATCCCTGTCTCCCACCATGAGTTTAGTTTCAGTAAAGTGGATGAAGAGGATGTATTGGGATTATTAGGAAGTTTGGATGTTAACAAGGCAACGGGATCAGACGGAAAAGAACGGTCTGAGATTGAATATGAAGAAAACGCAGCTGCTTTTGTTAGGTAGGAAGGGAAGAGCACACGAGCTGCAGGACATCAGGGTGACTCTATCGGGTGAGAGGTTGCCAAGAAGTGAGAAGGTAAAATGCCTGGGTATCTGGATTGATGATGGGTTGACATGGAGAGAGCACATTCAAGCATTGAGAAGGAAGTGTTTCTGTGGATTGGCGAAGCTAAGAAGGTTAAGGGATGTACTACCAATGACAACCAAAAAGAAAATATACAATGCCCTAGTGCTCCCACACCTGGACTGTTGTTCTGTGGTCTGGCAGGAATGTGCAAAAGATCTACAGCGGAAGTTGGAACAAATCCAAAACTACGGAATGAGGCTAATATTGTCCAAACCACCTAGGACTCCTAGTGCCGATTTGAGGAAAATACTGAAATGGGTCCCATTGACTGAGAGGAGGAAACAGTCAAGGCTAGCTCTTGTACACAGATGTATCAATAAGCATGGTCCAGCTTACATGAGAAATGTGTTTAGAACAAACGAGGAAGCTGGGTGCAGAACCACGAGAGGATTGAAGAAACTTCATCTCTTTCAAGTCAAGACTGAGCTTGGCAAAAAGTCATTTTGGTTCAAGGGATCTCAGGAGTGGAACTCTCTTCCAGAGGATGTAAGAAACGTTCAGGAAACAGACAATTTCAAGAAGCGTATAAGACAATGGTCAAGAAATCAGCTACTTTGTGATTGTTGATCTATTTATTATAATTAACATATTTTCAATTTTAATTCAATTCTCATGTTGTAATTGTGGTATGTGTTATACAGGACCCTCAGGTAGACCAGTCATTGTACTGATGGGGCTTTCCTGTCTAAATAATTATCTATCTATCTATCTATCTATAGGTCCAATAGGGGCCTACACTAGTGTTTACATCATAATAATCATTATTCCCGGAAGAGTGATTACAAAGTTATGTGTATTTGATACCAAGTTAAAAATTTCCAAATACTAATACTACATCAAGGATGTGATCTTTGAGAGTTGGAAATGGTCAAACCACATTAATTTTCCTCAATGTCATCACCACAAATAGTTTTACCTCCAAGATAGTCACCATGTCTATGAAACTGTGCTGACTCGGGCTGACATTAATATTCTAGAGGGCAAAAATAATTACATTTTAGACATATACAAAATATACGCACGTACGTAGGTTGGAAACAATTACACACCTTGGATGTTCCACCATTTTCACTGACATCGTCATAACACTCACTGTTAATGTACACTACAGGGCTACAAGAGAGAAATAACATCGATAATCATGTCACCTCACTATTTCTCAAAATACAGGTTACTGCCTTTTTAACACAAATTTATACTAAACTGTATGGGTCGGGTATAATACCATGGTACAGATAACGTATACTGCAACTTTGTTTCGTTTCATACATCATTAAGTATAGGCATTCAGATAATAGTCACCAGCCATTGTTGAGTAAGTGGATGCACCGCTAGCTATCCAAAAATTGTCTGTGACAGCCACAAGTAAAAACACATTCAACTTGCAATATATCTGCAAACATTCACACCTCCATGGCTATGTCAATTGATATCTTAGCACTACAACAATCTCTGAAGTTGTGGCAAGGCTACGAACCAAGTTGTCAAATCTCCGGTGTAAACGTTTGCGTAGTAATAGGCAACGAACATCTTAACATGACAATCGATCGATTGATACAAACCACTATATCGCTGTGTGTACTTTAGCTAATCACACCGGTCGTAAAATCAACAGACCGATTCGACATTCGGCCCGAGTGGTATTTTCAGAAGCCATAAAAGTACTTGCCTACTTTCATAGCTAGTATTATTGATGTTCTACAGATAAATCTTCAAATTGACAGTAAATTTATCATTATAAGGACATCACAAATGGAACGTAAAGGCTAAGAATGGATCTAACCTGTTCATTGCGACTTGTAGTGAAAAGTCTTCAAGGCCCGAATATCTTTCAGGAACTCCCACGCAGTCTACAGCTTTGAGTCTTTAGAGCTTCCGAGTCGACCAATGAGATTGAGTGGTATCTATATCAAATTAAATATGGCTACCACATCATTCCACGTGTAAATTGATACATGCGTAGTACATTCATTATGTACATACCGTTAACTTTGGTTCTAAAAATACCCGCACCGACTGTTATTGAAGCTATGCTTATTGTAGCAGAAGACTTGCTTAGCGGTAAACATCTGCAACTAGTGTGCTGTGCGGAAAAGGTGGAAAGAGGTTTCCGTATTTATATTAGCACAATAGTATAAACTATTAGTGTAATCTTAGTAAATTAACTGAAGATTTGATATGATCTTGTATTGTATTGTATTGAATTATTATACTGGTACTCCACTTAGTCTGGTGGACTACTCTCTGGGGAGCCCAGCCAAGCTTTAAGGTAAAATATCAAACACAGGACATGCAGCACAAAGAAACAAACAAGAACTATAATATAAGAAACAAGCAAGAACTATAACATAAGAAACAAACAAGAACTATAATATATAACTGATTATATAGTCTTACAAGCGAGCTATAGTGTACCACATCCCTAGTGGTATATAATGATTGAATTGGCAATGAGCAGATGAGGCCACACGATCGATGCTTGGTGACAGACAGGGTGTGACAGATTTAGGCATGTGTGGTGATTCATATACAGATATTCCAGCATCAGTGGCTAGTTAGACTACATTTTTGCAGTTTTACACCAGACTCTTCCCTTCTGATGATGTATGACTTTACAAAGTGACTAGCAAATCCACCTGTAGTTGCAATTTGCAGATAAATGGACTATATGTTCTGCCGACAACAATGATAGCATAATGATGATTGAGAATATATACGGCAACACCTTTAAATAAAACATTTGCTCCATCCAACCTGGAAACCTGTGTGTACACAGGTCCCTTCCTTTTCCGCCCCTCGGCGCCTCTTAGGGACGGTCTAGCTAGACTATCGAATTAACGGAAGTGAATTGAAAAACGGGATATAGCCTGGCTAAGTGAGACTATCATAAACTCGTGTCAGTGGTTACTTGTGGAGTAGAACTTGTGAAACAATGCCTGGTGGAAAGGGAAAATGGTCCAAGGAAGAGGAGAGAATGATAAGTGAAAGTAGTCAAGATTTGTCGTGGACCACTCAAATCTTGTTCTATGGAAATGCTGTGACGGTTTCTGCCTTGCCTCTATGTAAGTATTGGAGTCTTGGTTCGACCGTAGATCATCATTATACTCTTCACGTAATGTAACCGTTCTCCAAGTAATACTGATACCGAGCGTTAAATTAGCTGAATTGGCAATGAACTGTGTACAAATAACCTGCCAACTATAGTCTGAATCATTCACATTTTAGTCGATGTTAAGAGTCCTTGTTTGGTTTGGACAGTCAAAAGTGGCCCTGTTGTTAATTTCATTTTCTAAACGCTAAACGAAGTCTGATTGCCGTTCGCGATGTCCGCAGTCAGTATATATAATTCCGAAAGGGTCCATGATGAACCTCTTCTCGTGATTATCGTGGTGTTGAATTTTGAGCGTTTAGCTGTGGCCAGAGCCAAGACATCGTATCTATTGAAAAGGTTACGAAGAAGCTTCTTTTGGCAGCTGCGCCCTTTAAAAACGAAGCTGGTGTCCATAAAGAAACGCAACACGTCATGACGAATAATTTTGAGCTTCCAGGCCCATAGACAGCCCACGAGGTTTTAGACTCGAATTACTTGTCTTACGTACTTTGTACGTACGTACTGGTGAAGTATTCTGGCATAGCCAGACCCTCTAACTAGCTTGTCTGTTTTATAAATGGCTGTAGCCAACCTCTCTTTGTTGGGCTTGTTTACATGGGACTGCAATTAAATGGTTTATAGTGGTGAGTATTGGGGATGTACATATGTACCATGTGTACCTTATGCCTCCACAATTGCTGAACTATCATGTTTGCCTGACATATGGTCCTTAGCACCTCAATGACAAGTGTTAGGCATTGACAGAGTCATTATAATAGACCCTGCGAAGTGGTGGACAGTTATTACGCATAAAGATATATTACGTTTTTTACTGCAATAGAAAATTATGACTGATCCATTCTACTACGTTTAACTATTTTTTAAACCTGTAGTGCTGGCCAGAGCATCATTATTAAATATCTAATTAAAAGACTGTTTATATGCTATCAATGCAGTAAAATTCTCTGTGAAAATTGTAATTTGCACAGCAGGAATGGCCTTTGATTAACTTGAAATTGGTATCAAAACACTAGGTCATATTCTAAATGTTATTTGGTATGGTACGTATGTGAGGCATATTATGGTATTATTATTATCCACAAAATACCATAATAATATATTATCTGAACATTTTTCTCTGTTATAGGGCTGTACTGGCGTATTCAAATGATGGATATGTTTGTTTATGCACTACTGTTCTTGGGTATGACAGGACTTAGCACTTGGCTAGTTGCCTTTGCCTACAGGAAAGTCAAGTTTTCAATGAGGCATAAGTGAGTTACATCACTTTTGTTGAACAGATCTTCGAGTACTGTGTGGATTGAATGGCATACAGTAAAAAATTCTCTGAGATTAATGTTCTTGTGACTGCAGTGTGATCCTTTATACGTATCTAGTTTTCCCTCATTTGCCATGTGGCATCTTGGAAATCCGGCAATTAATCACCATCTATGGAAGATGTTAATGAATGTTCAGATTACCTATTATGTTTGGAAGTCTTAAGATTCTCCAAGATATTAGTGCTTAAATTTTTGATAAGATAAATGAAATCAGGTTGTTGTGCAGATAATAATAGACCTATGCATTCAAAAGTCTACTGCTCCAGATTTGAGCAGTAAGTGTTTATTGGTTGGAAGACATGTTCCCTGGGTGTGAACTAATTGCTGTGTGTGCTAAACATCCCTTCCTCTCTCTACCCTACCTGCCTAATAAGTCCAGCTAGCTATTTTAATACCCTTTACACAGTCCAGTTAAGTGTGAAAACACAGGCCCAGGGCTGATGATCTGGGCCTGTTGTTTGTCTGGCCCCATTTGCACCCTCACTCATGAAGTGGGTAGTAAAGTGTAGTGTAGTGGGTCATAGACTGATACTTATTGAAGTATAATTATATTCAGAATGATTATTGACACTGTTTTGTTGTTGTTGATTTGGTGTACCCAGGCTCTCCCAACTCCTAGAAATTAGGTAAAATGTGGCCTGGTTCCTCCTAAAGCTTTCCAGCAATGACTGGATCTCTTTGTCAGACCATATGCTGATCAGACACAACGCCTCCCAGTTTGTTGGTCCAGGACACTTTGTTCAGAAAATGGAATGGTTATGATACCGAAGACAATTGATTTTAACCTTAAAATTTTTATATAAAGTTTATATTTGTAAGTTTCAAGATGAAACTGTTACTTTGCAACAGTGCTGAGTAATGTGGCCAAATTAGCATGAAGCGTTCATGTGAGTCTTTGTATTGACATTCACTATTGATTGATCGAAGAAGCTTCCCAATAAATAAAAGAAAATTTATGTTTACATGAACATTTCACCACTGGGCCAACCGCAACCAGGCTGCCCTACTCAGTTCGACGTGTGGGGCCAGGGCCAGATGGGCCAGCCCAGTTGCAGTTGGCACAGCACCCTTTATAGTCGACATTTTCAACAAGGCCAATCAGGGCCAATAACTTCATAGCTTGGCCCATTAGAAAAGGGCATAACACCACTGCTGATGTGATAATATTATGTATCTATTAAAATTCAGTTATGTAATAGATTCTGCCTAGCAATTAGTCATAACAGCCACTGGTGTGGCGTTGACCATGTTCATGATTACCCCACAGGAATTCATAAACTGTTATTCAATCACACCAAAGAGATAGGGTGTTCGTTTGTCCATTGATTGAATTCTACTGTGTATACATGAATTCTTATGTAGCATCGAATAATGTGTACATTTTGTACTGTTGTGTTTGGATTTCTGTCAAACCTCATAATCCACCAAAATGTGCACAAAATCAATTGTAGTGGATTAAGTAAGGTGCACTGTATGTAGTTTTGCACTTTAATATGATAATAGTCCATCGGCAACCTTTTACATGGGTGCCAAACATGTATGTATGTAGTTATAATTGAACATGTGTCACTGTAGTCAAATACACTTTGTGTCTACGTTGTATTTGTTGTGTTCTGTCAGAATTGCTTCGAAACGTGAACTAGCAGTTTCCAAGGAAGTGATGAAAGAACTGAATGACTCCGCTGCGGGTAAGAAGATGACTAAGGTTCAAAAGGATGAACAGTAAGTGATATTTACATAGTGTGTAGTATTAACCTAATGTCAGTACACAGCACAGTGCCAGCCAAAAGAAATGCAATGATTGTGCCGAATTTTGCAAATGGCCACCTGTACATTGAATGAAATAGTTATAATATTGATAAAATGTTTTTGATATGACACCATGATCGTGCTCTAGGAGTTTTATTCCAGGGTATTGTTGCTTAGATAATCAACCCTTGTATCCATTGCAGATTTCCTGCAGACGTGAATCTTACTATAATTTACGGGGTCTCTGTTTGTTTGTTTGTTCGCGAACTCCTCCTTCAGTTCGCATGCGATCGACGTCAAACTCCCCAATCCTTCTCAGCGGCACCCATGAAGTATACTAAGGGGGTTGGCGTTTCGTTTTAGGCCTTTCTTCTAGAATTCGAACGAAACCATACTATCCCCGTACTTGAAAGGCGCCATTTTTATGACACGTTACGGACGAATACGCCTGTAGGGCAGGTAATTCAGACTCGTACATGTAACACGTCCATATAATACATTAGTAGGTAAAGTGCTTCAAATGGAAATGTTATCCCTAAGCATGTCTAACCAGCTCCACACTTGGTGATGAAGGCCAAGAAAGACATTGTAGTCAAGATTTGCAATAAGATTGGTGTCAGGAGGCCTTTGAAGTTGCTTTGGGGCCTCACCATCTCTGTTTGGAAAACTCTACAAAATCTATCTCTTCTACAATCTCAGTTTGAAAATCAATTATATCAAAAGATTGCTTGATGTCTGATACCTTACTGAAACAAGCATAGACTTGTACTAATGACATCATTAATACATATTTTCAATGTGTTATTAGTATGTAGTATCACTCTAGCTGGAGTTCATGTTAACATTATTATAATATTTGTATTCGGTGAAACAGTTTTATACAGCTAGGCTATTGTTTTTTGTTACTGTTCATTTTATACAACATTCTATGTTAAGTAGTTCGTACAATATTTGTTATTTCTAGTCAAGTAATGTGCATGTACTCTTTATTTCACTGTTCCTTTTTCTTTCAGAGTTGCATTCCGGAAAAATGAAGTTGCCAACAATGAAGCTGCAGCATTCTCAATTTTCTACAACAATTCATTGTTCATCTTCTTGTTCTTGCTGATTTCTTACTTCTTCCGGCTACTCCATCCAGCATTGTATCCTCTTTACTAAGATATGTATGTTTTATATTACGTATGTTTACACTATTTATGTACCCTTAACATTGCTAGAAATTACTCTTTATCACTTGGAGGGGCAGGTTTTCTCTTAGCTCTTCTATCAACAGGTTCTTGAGAGACAGGCAAAAATAGGTTCATTAAGAGATAAATAAAGTATCAAATTAGGTTTAACTACATATAGTGGAGTGGAGCTCTTACTCTGCTGAATGTATTTGAATTATTTGTTTAAATGATGCTTAGTTAGAATTCACCTGTCTTGTTATGATTGCAGGCATTGTTAATAATTCACCAATTTGCAATTGCATGAGGGCTGGCAAGGCTAAGGGTGAGATACATATGAACCGTTGTTGGGGTGAACCTAAATGAGTGGCCCACATCTTATGAGTTGAACAGGGAGATCCTGTCTCTGTATAATATGATCCTATTTATTAATATTAATTTTATTATGCTGCATGGCCATGGGGAGGCCATTCAGTCATTGAGTACTGCTTTACATTGTAACAAAGGACCCAATGGAATATACACAGATACGAATTAGTGGTATATTATTACTGCACAGATAGTAAAATTAAATTCATCGCACAACACAAAATACATAGGGGTTGTTGTTGAAATAAACAAATTTGGGTGTGGTGAGCCAAGCATTATTATATGTATACTTGTTTACAAAACAGGTGGTAGTCTAATAATAGTTCCCTGTGAGATGTAGGCTTAGGGGTTAGTATCATGAGTATTATGTAAACGTTACACTACCAGTCCATATAGCATGTAGTGGATAGATACCAGTAATAATTCATTTTAAATTGAAACCGTGTTCGATCTGTTAGTCTGGCCGCCTTATAGCACTCTAAACGTACTGGAATATATGGTACTGTGCTTTTTTGTATTATCTATGGTGAAACCATAACCATAGACACTCAAAACTACGTAACATACTAGTCTCGTACCCAGACCCGCCCTCCTTCGCCTCCATTTTATGTGACGTCACCGCGACGTCACATAAAATGGAGGCGAAGGAGGGTCTGGGTACGAGACTAGTAACATACGACAAACGACCACAGTTTCCAATTTCTAATTCCGATTCCAAAACATTTGGCAACTGAGTTTCCGCCTAGAAAAGCCCGAGGTAGTCTATTGTCGTTAGGAAATGTGGGGCCAACGGCGAAACGTGGATTTTGTGTCAATCTTTTCCTTTTTACTTTTATTGTGGAGTGGTGAAGGTTAGTTTTTACCTCATACATTTTATGTAATACTGAGGATTCCGGTTATTGGGTTCTATCGTTCTGTACGGCATCACTCCGGGGACCCGGGAGTGTAGTTGGAATATTCACAAGAATTGATTTTAAACAAGTTGTAGGTTGGAAATTTACAACGGTTATGTAATTGTGAATATTAACCTCATTAAATCCGTCTAAATATGTCTATTTTCCCGGTCTAAAGGCTATAGTGAGTTAAAACTACGTATTGGTAAGGTCGAATTGTAGTTGAAATGATTCATAATAATTGTATTATGTCTGATACTACGGTTTTTTTTAGTATCGATCAGATTAATAATCATCCTGGTGTGACTCCGAGCCCAGGTCGGTTTCGCCCCTGATCCGCCATATTTTGTTGGTCGATCGGCCCATAAACCTTATTTAGCCCTTCCAATCCGGATGTTTATCCCATACAATGTCAGGGAAATTTCTTAGATCAGTAAATACGAGCCAGTTGTCAACGATTTCGTTTTGTTTATGTTGGAAATACTTTAAAATTGATAAATGTTATCTGAATGAAGTTACAATGACAATTAATATCAGGATGCTTCGTTCCTCAAGACTGTCCTGTAGCTGTTTTATACATAACTATGACCTTTTTCTAGCATAGTGCTTTCTTCATAACACAAATTATTTCGATGGGGATTTGTCCAATTGGAAAACATGCATTCAAAACAACATGATTAAGTTTAATTGATGTTAAGCTGTACCGGAAACCGTAAAGTGGTCTCTCCAACCATGTGCTGCTGTACTGTATACTCTAATATAGTTTTAATTAATATTTCCTGTGAATAAAATCGAGTTGATAATGGACCATTTGGTTTTGAAGGGTTTATAATTATATGTATGTTACTTTTAAACTGTATGTTTTACTATTTATTGTTATATTGTATTATTTTTTTTCTATTTTACAGTATGTTTTGGCCAAAATAATATACTTTTTGCGTCCTTGAGGCCAGTGAATACAAGTGAAGTACAAGTATCCTTCGTTCCACCAGTGGATGGAATGTATACCATTTGGTATCAGCAGAATGTTGAATGCAATGATTTTAATGTTGCTTCTGCTACGAATGTGACTGTTAGTGGCAACGGATCAAACCCTATACAAAGGAATGTGCCATCAACAGGTCCTGGGCAGTATGTATCTGTTTCAGTCACCTCAGATAATCTTACTAACTATACATTTCCTGCTACTTGTATCCAATCCTTTCGTAATGGTGAGTGATGTGTCCATCATCATTTGTAGTATGTGCAATACTTAGTGTATGTTCCTGGTATTTTATCACTCTGTCTAAATCCTGTGTAGCACCTGGTATGTTCTCTGTTGATGCATTTGTTACTGCCGATGGCAATATGACTGTTAAGCTAAATGGAGCTTTTGATGGAGTGGTAGTCTGTCAAGTACAATACCGCTTGAGTAATGATCGAATTGAGAATAAAATAACTACACGAGATCCTCCTGCATCGACTATCAATGTAACTGGTCTCCTGAATACAGTTTTGTATCAAGTAAGTTGTTTACCTGTGCATCAAGAGTGATACTTGACCCTGCACACATCCTGTGCTAAAGTGCATCTGGAATGGATGTTGACACATTTACTTATCACTTACGTACGTACATATGTACGTGTGTGTTTACAGACTCAGCCATTCACTATGGTCCTTTCAGAAGCACTGTTGTATGTGCCTTAGTTATTTACTTGTCACTATGAACAACTGTGACATAAAGAGTATAGATAAATAAGCCTTTTCAAAGAATACATACGTAGTACATATGTGTAAATTCTTGTTCTATGTCTAGGAAGAACATTCTGGTCCATACATGCCATATTTTAACATACAAAAATGGATAATTTATGCTTCAGTACTTAACATACATATAGAATTTTTCCATTTTCTGCACAGTTGCCTACATGTATTATTATCATTCTGGATGACCTCATGTACGTAGGTACAAGCTCGCTGTGGTGTTGATGGTTCTAATGGAGATGTTTATGGGCCATACAGTAGTTGGCAAGATGTTAAAGCAGCACCCATATCAGGTTATTTTATGTGTATAAGAGTGTTTGTAAGGCCATGTGTGGAGAAGTTCGTGAGATTCATAAAAATCAATCATGACTTTTGTGAAACCTACATACATATGTATGTACGTACATACATGTGTACTGCATTTCTTGATTTAATGATTGCTTTTCAACTGAATGTTTTTGGTACCTTTAATAGCATAGTGCTTCGAGTTTGATTATAAATTTGCTATAAGTTGATTTTAAGTGTTTCATTAAAATCCTGAGTCTTATGATAGCAAGTTAGTTGACATGCTAAGCCCTAATAGATTGATGTCTATTTTTAGGACATTTATGCATGTCACTTGCAGGTAGAATGAATGTAGTTTTGTAAACTTTGCCAGACGAAGCTCAAGAGGGTGAAATGTTGCAATTATTTTGCCAACAAAGGACATAAATGTCAAAAATGGACATCAATCTATTAAGATTTTAAGTCCTTTTATTATAGTAATTCTTTACTGCTGATCAACTACATACATTTGTGTGCCTTGTATATGTACGTAATAGGTGTATTATTATGTATTCAATATACAGTGTTCATGATCTTCAGCATGTTATAATTTTACTGTTCTCTCAGGTTCCCTCTGCAACAGTAACCAGCCTCCTGCTGCTGCATCAGTAATGACAATCACTGTATTGCTATTCTCTGCTATACTGGCTAAATGTTTGACCCTCTAACTGACATCAAGGTAATTGTGAATTGTGACGCGCGCGCACACACACACACACACACACACACACACACACACACACACACACACACACACACACACACACACACACACACACACACACACACACACACACACACACACACACACACACACACACACACACACACACACACACACACACACACACACACACACACACACACACACACACACACACACACACACACACACACACACACACACACACACACACGCACACACATTTACACACACACAGACAAACACACACACACACACACACACACACACACACACACACACACACACACACACACACACACACACACACACACACACACACACACACACACACACACATTTATACGCACACACACACGCACACACATTTATACACACACGCACGCACACACATTTACACACACACGCACACACATTTACACACACACAGACAGACAGACAGACACACACACACACACACACACACGTTTCAAATTTCAATGAATTGGCATACTACCAGACAATGTACGTATACTGTTGATGCCATAGTGAAAGCAACATTCATGCAACTGTAAATTTCTTGATTACTACACATTAATTTTATATGTTGTCTGCACTATAATTTATGCCACCACTATACCAGCTATGTAAAATAATGATAATATTATTATAAAAAGTGCACCACCTCAATTCATGCTATTTTTACTGAGCAAAGTATAAAAATCGTAAGATCTTTATTAACTATTATCATTTTCTTTCTATATTAAAGGTGTGTAACTTGAGGTTTGCAAGAGTAAGTAATCACAATGGACATGACCTTGTAGTAGTACTAAGCTGTACAATATGTAATAAGTATTTCAATACTGTTTGATTCATCTGTGCACGAAGTTATGTAGAATTTATGAATATTGATTATCCATGCATACCTATTGTATGTACATTGCAATACTGTATCCTCATAATAGCATTTTATAATTATGTTTACAGAATTATACAATAATATACATAGAGAGGGATATTTACAGCATAAACTAGGGAGAATGATATATGCTACACTGAAGAGAGGCACTCGAGATTTACACAACAGATCTAGAGGTATAATACGTACGTATTACGCTACAAAATAAAGAGACACACTATTAGTACAAATTAGTGCTTTCAACAGAGAGTCATGTGCACTCTATATACACAATAGAGGTTGAAGCACCCAAGACAATAGAGAGGGACACTACTAATAGAGAGGCATCTACTAAGTTTTTACATATAATAGGAAAAAGTATACTACAAAAATAAACACGACTGATTGGTAACCTCCACAACAGAGAGATACTACATAAGGAAGAGTTACGTATGCTATACAAAAGAGAAGCTACCTACACAACATGCATGGAGTACATATGTAGCTAGTGGTGTACAGCGTGTACTCATTCACATGTATAGTGTACATATTTAGCCATTGGTGTACTCAGAAAATAGACAGAAATACACATAATATACATCTGTACATACATATAATACTATGATGGAACAAAGATTAAGATAGAACATATGAAAAAGAGTATGAAATTAAGATGTTGCATGTGGGCCCATTATAATTACAGAACAAAACTCAAGTGATGCACACATTAATTTAACATGTGTTACATACACAAAGGATAACTACAATCAATAAGGATATATACACCTATTGCGTTAGAAAATGCAATTTAAAGCTTGGACTCTCTAGTGGCTAATACGTTCTCATGTAAAGTGTACTTACATATGTAGTGGAGTACGGTGTATGATTGTTCATGTGTAAAGTGCACACACATAGCTAGTGGTGCACAGTGTGTACTCGTTTACAAGTACAGTGTACTTACATGCATAGCTATTGGTGTACATTTTGTACTCATTCACATGCACGTGCAGGTCACGTGCCGAGGCCTGCTGGGATTGGATACCAATGGTCTTGAAGTCCGTGGTGATGGTTGAAGTGTTGCTGTCATCTAGGTTCAGCAGAATGACAGCAACCGAGCCTCCACAAAGGGGACCAGCCCACATGCACTTGTTCCTTGGAGTCACTGCTGCTCCACACCATGTGACCTTGAACACCTTTCGAGAGGCAAAAGAAGTACTCAAACAAGTAGGGACAACTGATGAGCTAGATTAGACACGGGCACACAGGTTTTTGCTTGGTAAAGCAAATTGCTATCTGTGGATCCTTCCACAGATAGAAATTTGGGAATGCCCACCCCCCCTTGAAATAATAGCCGAAATTGACCTATTAACATGCATACCCACAACCAACACAGACAAACACACACACACACACACACACACACACACACACACACACATACACACACAAGCATACACACACACGCACACGCACACACACACACAGCCCACTAAAAAATATACTATACACGCAAGTAGCTGTAGACACTAACATTGTAGTGTTTCGGCCTTCAGATCCTCGTCAGTACAGCATTAATATTTTCACACAAGTGTACACGCTGGTACACACGCACACACACAAACATCAATATCACAATACTGTAGTATGTCTATACTCTGTGTACTCACACACACACGTGTAAACTGTCACAAATACACACATCCAAACATGTGAAATGATTGTGATTACAATAACTACAAAAAGTAAATTCCAACACAGCACTGACTGTTGCAGGGCACGCACACACAAACACACACACATACACACACATGCTACCAACATACACATGCACACACACATACACACGCACATGCAAAAACATTATGCTACCAACACACACATGCATGCACACACAAACACACACACATACACACCTTTGCTACCAACACACACATGCAGACACACATACACACGCACATGCATGCACACACAAACACACACACACATACACACACATGCTACCAACACACACGCACATGCAAAAACATTATGCTACCAACACACACATGCATGCACACACACACACACATGCATGCATGCACACACACACACACACACACATGCATGCATGCACACACACACACACAAATGTGCGAATGTGCGAATGTGCAGAATCACAGATTTGCCGCTCCTTTTATACCCGCTGGACACTTCAAATTTCGCGCCATAATGACGTCAGAATATTGATCGAAATCCACTGCGTTGCCGTGTTGGCGAATACGTTATAAGATCATCGGAACGCATAACAAACGCGATCGAAAATTACATCGTAACATCCGAATACAACTCGATATAGCAATTTGAAATACATCATCGCAATCAGTACAGGAAAAGAAAAGCGAATAAAAAGGTAAAGTGACCCCGAACTGCCGACGGGGTCTGTTATTCCGTGTTTTCTGACTTGTCCATACATTTGAATAGAACAATCATCACCTATAGAGGTAGAATAAACAAACGAATGCAATGTAAAATTTCATATGAATCTTTGCTCGTAAAGAACATCGCGAATTATCAAAGTAAGTAAAATATTCTTGGACCAATGTTCAAGAGAATAACTAACATATTTCCTGTGGAGCTATCATGCCTCTATATCGAGCCCATTTAATCTCACTAAATTTTGAAGCGATTTAATTTGCAGGCCAAATTCTCCGTTCGAGGTTGAAAACACGATCAATGTAGCGCCAAATTACTGTATATACAGTTAAAATATGATACGAATCACCTCGACTACAATTAGCGCCTTCAAGAACAAAGGGTTTAAGTACACATACGAGCGCACGTGAGCACACGTATGAGCACACGAGAGCACTTGGGAGTGCAGCTAGTGGTGTAGTATGTACTCATTCACATGTAAGTGTACATACATAGCTAGTGGTGTACAGTGTGTGCTCATTCACATGTATAGTATATATACATACATAGCTAGTGGTGTACAGTGTGTGCTCATTCGCATGCATGGAGTACATATGTAGCTAGTGGTGTACAGTGTGTACTCATTCACATGTATAGTGTACATATGTAGCCACTGGTGTACAGTGTGTTCTCGTTCACATGTAAAGTGTACATACGTACATAACTAGTGGTGTAAAGTGTGTACTCATTCACATGTATAGTGTACATGCATACATAGCTAGTGTTGTAAGGTGTGCACTCGTTCACATGTAAATTGTACGTACATAGCTAGTGGTGTACAGTGTGTGCTCATTCACATGTGTAGAATACATAGGTAGCTATTGGTGTACAGTGTGTACTTGTTCACTTGTAAAGTGTATGTACGTAGCCAGCGGTGTACAGTGTGTACTCATTTACATGTATAGTTTATATATGTACATAACTATTCTTCTGTGTTCAACTGAGTTATCGTATGTATTTGTGTATATGTATTCTTTGTGGGCTACAGATCCATAACACAGACACTGATATTGTCATATAATTTGCGTTCTCAGACAATTTTCATTGTCTGACATATTTGTAGTTGGAATTGCAAGATTATGTCACTGTAAAGCATCATTAATATTAATGATCAAATTAATGTAGTCAACCAGCAGACAAAACAACGTTTGATATATCTGTGAGTGGTGAAATGATTGCAGGTTTGAAGTCCCCTTTTTACAGTCTAAGCTCGAGAATATTCAGCCAGCCACTGTGAGCCAATGTAGCAGCCTCCAGGAAATTGAATGTGGATAATTGAATGTCAGAAGGTAATTTATCCTTATCTGAAGGTGTGTATCTCATGAGGGATGTATTGATATTTCCCTGTCTCTGATGCCTCGTATGGAAAGTGAATGCAAGGTCAATCATCACCCCCAGTCACTTTGGGGTTTGGCATTTTTGAGGCATGATGCTCAAAGGTGTTTTTCATCTGAGCTAACATCACTGTGTTTCGCTCAATATACTTCTATGCTTCGTACCTTAACAAAAGCACTTGAGCATTTTTGCAGTGGGGGGGAACAATCAATTTTCTCTCAATTGAGATGAGCGGCCCTGTGCCAGGTTGTGAAGGGAGAGCAGTAGACAGACATCTGTGGCTATCATGGTGGCAAACACACCAATACTAATATGTACATACTTCCAGTGATAATGGGAGAGATAAGTGATGGAGAACATTGACAACACGTTGAGATCTTCCAACCATGGTAGACTGTACTGAGTGAACCTCTATAAAATCTACTCATATGTTGAGATCTCCCCATCATTGTAGACTGAAATGGGTAAAGCTCTATAATCTATTTACATTTTGAGATCACTCAATCATTGTAGACTGTACTGAGTGAACCTCTGTAATATACCCACATGTTGAGATCTCCCCATCATTGTAGACTGTACTGAGTGAACCTCTATAATCTACCCACATGTTGGAATTCAATTTCTGCAAAGTCTACTGTGTTCCACAGGGTAATGTGACCTCACTTAACTGCCAAAGTTGGTCTGATACTTTTTCCCACAACAGACTCTCCCAACCTGTATTGCTGGGTGCCTTGTAAAGTAGTCTTTTGACTAAAGGCCTCTTACCCAGGATAAATAAGATTATACAATACAATACAATACAATACAATACAATACATCCATTCATGCACGTCCGTGCTTCGCTGTATTTGGAATCTGTATGATGGGTGTTTGATGTTTGTTCCCTGTAAGCCTATAGACCACTCTGCCTACACAGTGACACTGGAAACACCCCAAAAATTATTTCTCATGTGTAAGCAATCCCTTTCAAGTGGTATTTTCCACTCCTATTGTTGCAAGTGAAATCCATACCTGTGTGCCTGTGACAATGTTACTGTCGGCAATATGCCTGCCTCTTCGTGTGTGCGATGAGAATGAGATGGTCGTCGCGGTGACACTTGAGAATGAGCAATAAGATAAAAATTCCCGGTGGCAACCTAGAGTGTCTTGACTGTTTATGAACAGCATCTCAGCATCTGCATTTCTTTAGGGTTGCTCTTGTTGGCCGTGTGACTGTGACTACTTCAAATGTGTTATTGTGGTATTTGCAGTGGAACCTCTTCATAAAGAACACAACTAATTTGTCCACTGTAGAGAAATTGTACACTCTTCAGATTTGAAAATTACCTTTTTTCCATACCTTCAATAATGGGTGATTCCTTAGTGGATGGATGAAAGTGGATTTGGATTTTGAGTCGTGATGGAGTCCACTTGAAGAAGCTATAAGATATAAGCTTATTCCTGCACTAACTGGGAGGACTTCCTTTTAGGATGAAGAGAGCATGTTCCTGGCCCATCCTTGCAGGCTTGGAGGAATTGGACTGATATATTCTGCAACAGTCTCCTATTGTCAGTACTCCAATGCATAGTTCACAGAACCTCCAGTTCCGTTGATTTTACAATAGAAGCAGATTTGTCCTACTGACACCTTGACCGAAAAGAATGAAGGTTGACACAGAGAAAGAAAAGAAAAAAACAGCTGGAAGATGTCCTCAATGTCAACCTGACCAATTCATTAAAGTGGTGTGTGGATTTTACTAATTAAAAAGGTGCTTCAATGTGGCTAACAGCTCTCTCTCTTGACAAGAAGTGATTTGCTCTACAATAAAGTGCCTTTCGAGACGCGCTTTGTTTTTGAAAAGGATGGCTACCGAATAACCTTTTCACAAATGATCCTATGGCCAAGGTTATTTTTTGATCACGCCCTTTGCAGTCCCAATGGAGCTTTTCTTCTTCACAGACTGAAAAAAATAGAGACATAACAGGAACCTTTTTCTCAGGAGTATGTATGGAAGTTCAAATTGAGCCTAAATTGTAGGCATCTAAAGGATGTACGTAAATTGATACACGTCTGCCATCAAAGAAGATAACGCTATAGAGCTCTTATAGGAGTAAGAAGATTTTGGAGACAAGACATCAAGATGCATTTTTCGACATTGAGCTTTTTAACCCAAACCCAACTTCCAACAAGAAATTCACTTTATCCTCTTGCTGCAATCCAAAGCGAATCAAGAATCTGAGAAAGAAAAAACTAATTGAGGGAGGATATTTAACCCCTTTGATTTTCAGCACATCTTGAGGCTTTGGAAGAGCTGCTGAAACTTTTTATAAGCGACTTGCTTCTATGATGGCTGAGAAAATAATGCAATTCTATAAATCAACAACATTCAATGGATTCGATGCCTCCAAAATTTCTCCATCCTACGATCAGCAATTATGATACTAATTGGCTCCAGATATCATTACCCTTCGAGATTGCTTGATTAAATTGATAATGTCATCACTGAATCAACAAACTTCAGTTTTCTTATATGCCAATACCTGGATCTAAAGATTATCTCATTTTTCCTTTTATCCTCCATTTTACAATAAAATGATGTATTTTTTTTCATATATTCTACCTATTCCTATTTGCTGTTTAAATAATAATAAAGTACCATGTAAAATGAATAAACTGTGTTTAACTGTGTGTACTTTATTTATTGTATGCCTGTACTTTTTGTACTGTATATATGTATTGCATGCACTGTATGTATGTAGTGTATGTACTGCATATACTGCATGCACCGTGTATACTGTGTGTTCTGTCATTATTACATGTACTGTGTATACTGCTTGTGCTGTATTACTGCATGTACTATGTGTAATGCATGTTCTGTGTGTATTGTTTGTGCTGTATGTACTGTGTGTACTGTATGTATTGTGTGTACTGTGTATATAGTATGTACTGTGTGTACTGTATGTAGAGTATGTACTGTGTGTACTCTGTTGTGTGTACTGTGTGAACCTTGTGTACTGTGTACTATAAACTTTATTTACTACATGTTTATATATGCACTGAATGTTATATACATACGTATGTGCACATATACTGTACACACATTACATTCTGTATACTGTCTGTAATGAATATTATGTTATGGGTACGTATATTCCTGATAAAGTTACTATTTTCAGGAAGGTGTCTACGTATGTAGTACACATGCACAGGATGTACGTACGTATGCGCTCATGTGAGTGAAGCCATCTTCATATTTCCTGAGGTGGTTAGTTCTGGGGGCTCCAATTTTATCTCATTTCAACATCGTTTAAGTTTTTACCAACCAGTACCAATGGAAAGTTTCTCCTATGAAAATCACAGATTTGATTATATGTATTGCATTTTGAGTGGTTCTCGCCTTTTGTCAACCTTTTAAAGCCATTCATATGTTTATCATCATTAATTTCTTCAATATAGATACAAAGTGGTCATTGTCTATTACTATCACGACACTTGTTCTTAATTAACTTTTTAAGTGCTTTATCATCTCTTTTCTTTGTTTTCTTATGGTTTCCATCGAGTACAGATTTGATTCTTTAATGAAGCATTGTCCTGTTAGCATTTTTTCCAAAGTTTCTCTGCTTAGTAACTATAATTATAACTTTGTGCTGTTCCAGTTTTCACTTGATTGTCCTTTCAGGGTAAGACATATATCTTTCATTCTTTCACGTTTATTTAGTACATTTGCATTAGTCTTTTACAGTGAAACTAATAAATTTGTCATTGTTATGTTATAATATTATTTGCTGTAATAAGCCATTTATGTCATTGGGTGGGTCCTCCAAAAACCCGAAGTAATCTTTGTCATGCACATGAAACTTATGTTGTATCAGTCATTCTCCTTTACATGTTTTTTTGCTGAAGTAATTGATCGTATGCAGTATCTGGTGAAAATAAATGTTCATAATCTTTTGTGTGTACATGTGGATGCCTTGATGTTGGGGTCATCAAAGAACCTCCTTCTTGCTTGCAAAAACCTGTTAATGTTGATCAAGATCTTTAGAAGCATCAGCCGCTTGTTCTTCTGAAAATCCATTCATTTTAAAGTAGTTAATGTTCATATCAAGAGCTCTTTGATCCAACTGTGATTTGGCAATTGTTACGAGATCTATGATTCAGTGTGCTTTATTTTGTTCGCCTTTCCCCAAACACGTCATCAAGAGACATCATAACACAAAAATACTGTACTTCATACCGGTCAGGGTTAGTAGTTTATACTTACCTGTTGCTACACTTTCTTTTATTACCATTTAAACGTGTAGTGTTATGGCCTAGAGTGCTAACTTGAATTATTAGACAGTTTAAGTTACCCAACTGTAAATATGCATATACTGTATACTCATAGTAACCTGACGTCATTTATTTTATAATTTTAAACGTAATAACTCACTATTATCGCATTTTAACGTCATACATCAAAGAGACTGGTATATTAGTAAAAATTTACTAACACACCTAGCAAGGTTAGTAAACCATAAGTGCCCAGGTGTTTACACAATGGTCATGGGAATCAATCAAGTAAAATTAGCTTTCAAACAAAATGAATATCATTAGAATGAACGCTGAAGTCAACACAGTTACAGAACTAGCAACAGAAGGCGAAGTTCATTCAGAAATCAAACGGTTCGTTAATTCCTTTGTCAAAGGTATCAGATTGTAGAGTTCTTCCTTTGGCTCTGGATGGTTTTCATAAAAAAGTTCGTATATAACACTTGTATACAAACGCTTGTTGTACGTCGTGTTCGTTGACACAGTCTTGAATAAACCCTTCAATATCCTCATCGTCCTAGGTGAAACTAAAGCTACCTAGATTTAGCGAGAAGATCCTCAGATTTACCAGCTGAGATCTCGTCGTCAATCTTCCTCTGAAGATACAGAATTGACCACGCTTTTTTACGGTTGACTTGTTATCAACTCTTTTTTATCACAGGGCCTCTACGTACAGAGCGTAACGTCTTTAGATTTCGCTGGTAAATACCTCTTATAGTCAGCTGCTGTTGCGAACGCTATGCCATTCTTCTTTGATAGATTCAAATTCAAAATCGAGTGTGCTTTCTAGGGGATTTATTCTTGTGATAAAATAGCTACCACATAGCATTTGTTTGGTGTAACGCATTTTCTGACCTCGGTCAGTGAATACGTTAGGCCCTATAAGCAATTTGGTAAGTAGTACTTAATTGGAAAGTTTGTCTATGTCTAAAGCTTGTTTGGCTAATAATGATCAAGGTTGTTGACGTTTACCATTATAATAAACAAACTGTATGTGCATGTGTTGTTCTATTCACTCTTATTATGGTGAATGAAAGTGAATGAACGTAATGTTAGTTTAAGAGGAACTGATCAATGATGAAGAATATTATTGTTACTTGCTTATTAGTGATGTCTACTCATTGTTTAATCATGTTCAATGTCTTGCAAAATGCAGGAGAAATAACAGAAGGGAAATAACCCATATCAGCACATGAGTATAAGACCCCATCCCTGCAGACACAGATCTTTGAGGTGACATGTAGTATGATGTGTGAACTGTGTATAGCTGGAGCAGCTATCACTAGAGGAATACTGATATTTATACATATTGTGTACTATAGATCTGATTATATTGTATTTATATAAGACATACACAATAATTGTACTGGTCTATGTTACTATGTACATAGCATGACATGCATGGTACACAATGCAGTGCATGTAGTACACAAAGTTGACAGAAGGGATACAACCCATACCAGCACACAAAGAAGACCTTCACACGACAGACACAGATCCTTTAAATGACATGTGAAACAGATGCTCATATAGCTGAGAAAGCACTTATATTAATACGAGAGAATGAACTATACCAGTGTACAAATAAGACCCTCCATACAACAATTGTGCATACTGCACATAGGATGTTACAGTATAAATACACATTAGGAGGACAACCACCAACAGCACAACAACAAGACATGTACTCTACAGACAGGTTCCTTCTGTGAGACGGAACAGGTTCTGCTGCATGTCATCAATAATTGATTACTGTCACAACACACAGCATGACAGTGCCTACTACATCACCCTGGCAATGTGAATCACCATGACAACTCAACATACATAAATCGAGGGCTATTTAAGTTTACATGTTAAGTGGCCTTGGTAACATAAAATCGTCACTGTTAATGCAAAGGGGTCAGATGCGAACATTACAAACACCATCATTTGTACAGGTAATGCTAAACGTCATGATCACAACATCTGTCAACAAACATCATGCACCACCTTGTGGATGTGAACAGGTTTATTCTGATGTGTGTTTCAATTCTGGGGTCTACATCGTGGACTGTGGGTGTGGACCCTTCACTGCTCATTGCAACATGGAAGGAAACTGGACTATCTTCCAGAGAAGATTCAATGGAGCAGTTGGATTCTATCGAAATTGGACTGAATATGTCAATGGATTTGGAACCCCTCCGAGGTGAGTACTGGATGGGACTCAACAACATCCACTGCATGACAAACACTTATCCTGCATGGAACTAAACTGAGGGTGGAGTTAGGAGACTGGGAAGTTAAGTCTTACTATGCTGAAAACTCCCAAATTATAGTTGGAGACAATAGTACTAACTATAAATTAAACAATAAACAGTGCCAGGATACAGGGGAATGTTGCAGATAAGCTCTCCCCACAATGGGCTAATGTTCTCTACCTACGACCAAGATCATGACAGTTTGAGTAGAAATTGTGCAGTCAAATATAGAGGGGGTTGGTGGTACAATTACTGCTTCATTGTTAATCTCAACGGTGAGTACTTGACCGGAGGAGTTCAGGATGCAAAAGGGTTACATGGGCTAATTTGAAACCTTGTGAAGGGTCCTACTCCTTCAAGGTGACTATGAAGCTGAGTTTAACTAGAAGAGCTCATGATTCAGCTCATGATACTCTGTATGTGCATTCCCATATGCACTACATATACACACTTGCATCTACACATACAATACATACACACATGCACGTTATACTTTTTTGACACTCATAACACAACATCTACCTCCACATGTATATATACAGTTTATGAAAATAATGACAGCATTCAATATTTAAAAATTGATCACAAATTAGCACTCTCAGGAACAATATTATGCAATCAAATAATGCAACTGATTTTTCTGAAGTACATCTTGCAATCATAACAGTAATTAAGGAGAGCTAGATCATCGGTGATCGTCTATGCAAGAGTTATTTCGAACATCTGATGGAAATTGCATTTTTGGTATCACATGGAAGCTTAGAGATGATTTCGTGAATAGTACAAGTGGTAGCTTCATATCTATTCCCAGTTAGTTAGTTATGGCACTTGAACATAGAGCAATACACACATAGGCACATCACACCCTACATGATACTCAGTGACACATAATATATCCCAATATGTATAGTGAAAGTGATATTTCCTTTAAAATAATCTCAACTATTAAACAAACTGGCTGTTGACTTGTATAACAGTGTAACTTTCCTCTATATATTATGACGGAAATTGAATATAAAATGGCTTCCAATGTGACTGGCACATACGTACCATAGCAACATGACAGTTTGGGAAAGGTACTAGCTGTAGTATGAACAACTGTTAGTGCATATACACAATGGGGGAACCCTTACCACCACACAAGGAAAACGTTAACACTCACAGACACAGATCCTTGAGGTGAGTTGTTGTCCTACAACACACAACCACTAACCAACCATTGGAATAGCATGAAAGCCGGCATGTTCTACTTTCACTTTCATGGCAATGTAAAATTACCATGGCAACTCAACATACATCAACCTCATCCTCAACTTTGGTTATATAAAGAGATGGGTGAATTCTCAGAATCATCTATCACTAGAGGAATACTGACAGGAAGAGAGGAAGTAGAGTGGAAGTTTAGAGAAGAACAAAAAAATAACGATGTTCACTAAGGTCACTACTTTCCTTGGGATAATATCAGTGGCAAATTTCAAAAATGTAAGTAACCTGGAACATGGACTGTGTGCACAGTGGGTAAAGGGCATGTGGTGTGTGGTTGATTCACAACAAACACTATAACTGACAGGTGTATATTTACAGAATATTCCAGCATATGTACTTGCATAACATAAATAAGAATGGAAATGTACTGTACTGTACATGTGGGCTATTCTAGGTATTGTGTCTTTCTACACATATGCATATACCATTTCTAGTAAAATGTAACTTCAATTGATTTAGGTAGCAATCGAATACTACACATACAGGATGTACTATAAACTAACTCAATATAACTTAATATTTCCTAAATTCAAATCTTCTCACTGACACATTCACTGTACATTTAATTAATACATTGAAACAAAACATAATCTAACATTCAGTTTTATACACCTTGTAGGCTATGCTAAATACTGTCAAGATGCCTGCCCAACTCTTCCCTGTGGATGTGAACAAGTACACTAGGAAGTATGGTCACATTCTGGAGTCTACACCATGGACTGTGGGTGTGGACCCTTCACTGCTTATTGTGACATGAGAGAAAAATGGACCGTCTTCCAGAGAAGATTCAATGGGTAGTTCAATTCTATCCTAATTGGATAGAAAATGTTCATGGATTTGGAAAGCCTAATGGAGAACACTGCATGGGACTTGACAGCATCCACTGCATAACGGACACTAATCATGCATGGAACTAAACTGAGAGCAGAGTTAGGAGACTTGGAAGGCAACTCTTACTATGCTGAATGCTCCCAGTTTGTAGTTGGAGACAGTAGTACTGACTATAAAATGAATTGTCAGGATACAGTAGGAATGCCGGAGATTGGCTCTCCTACCACAATGGACAGATGTTTACTACCTACGACCAAGATCATAACAGTTGAGGTAGGAATTGTGCAGTCTAATACAGAGGGGGTTAGTGATACAAGAACTGCCATGGTGTTAATCCTAACAGTGACTACTTGCCTGGAGGAGATAATGATGCAAAAGGACTCTCATGGTACAGTGCCAAACCTGGTAGAAAGTACTACTCCTTCAAGGTGGTTGAAATGAAATTGAAATTTAACTAAAAGAGCTTATGATTTGGAAATTTGTGTAATCTCTCGGTGTGTGCTGGTATACACAGGTAAACACAGGGTTCGATTTATTTCTTTGTATAGTAACTGTGACTCATGTATGACAAAATTGCATGAGTAATTATTTATGAATACAGTCTCAGGTGTACCATAAATATGTATTGTGCACACTGTACGTACATGGATGTATCAGTATCTACGTATGTACATACAGTGTGCACAATTGTGTGTGTGTGTGTTTGTATGCATGGTGTATGTGCGAATGTGTGTGTGTGTGTGTGTGTGTGTGTGTGTGTGTGTGTGTGTGTGTGTGTGTGTTTGTATGCATGGTGTATGTGCGAATGTGTGTGTGTGTGTGTGTGTTTGTTTGTGTGTGTGTGTATGTTTGTGTGTGTGTGTGTGTGTGTGTGTGTGTGTGTGTGTGTTTGTATGCATGGTGTATGTGCGAATGTGTGTGTGTGTGTGTGTGTGTGTGTGTGTGTGTGTGTGTTTGTATACATGGTGTATGTGCGAATGTGTGTGTGTGTGTGTGTGTGTGTTTGTGTGTGTGTGTGTATGTTTGTGTGTGTGTGTGTGTGTGTGTGTGTGTGTGTGTGTGTGTGTGTGTTTGTATGCATGGTGTATGTGCGAATGTGTGTGTGTGTGTGTGTGTGTGTGTGTGTTTGTTTGTGTGTGTGTGTGTATGTTTGTGTGTGTGTGTGTGTGTGTGTGTGTGTGTGTGTGTGTGTGTGTGTGTGTGTGTGTGTGTGTTTGTATGCATGGTGTATGTGCGAATGTGTGTGTGTGTGTGTGTGTGTTTGTATGCATGGTGTATGTGCGAATGTGTGTGTGTGTGTGTGTGTACGTTTGTGTGTGTGTGTGTGTGTGTGTGTGCGTGTGCGTGTTTGTATGCACGGTGTATGTGAGAATGTGTGTGTGTGCGTGTGTGTGTATTAACCAGGAGTGTGTGTTAACCAGGATTGTGTGCTAACTAGGAGTGTGTACTAGCCAGGAGTATGTACTAACCAGGAGTGTGTATTAACCAGGAGTGTGTACTAGCCAGGAGTGTGTATTAACCAGGAGTGTGTACCAACCATGAGTGTGTGCTAACCAGGAGTGCGTACTAACTTGGAGTATGTACCAACCCGGAGTGTGTA
>OZ026557.1:2795000-2812500 GCA_964020155.1 Chondrilla cf. caribensis | reverse complement strand
CATGTTAACAAACTTAAATACACACACACACACACACACACACACACACACACACACACACACACACACACACACACGACACACACGCGTACGTACACGCACACGCGCATACAAACACATAAACACACACAAATACAATATTCTTACCGGACCATCTTCACTGAACTTCAAATCTTGGAGTTTGCGTCCCTTTGGCTGATAAAATAATATTCTCGAAGTAACCCAACCGAAATTCCAGGCGGCCATTTTCTTTTCGGCAAAGTGATTAACTGCTCCTCTTGCATGTATTCAATTCAATTTATGGCTATTATATACTCTAGCACAGTATGACATCAGAAAACAGCTAATAGTTGTACTGGGCAAGCTGTAGAAGAAAAACGTTCGGCGATGGACACCTCTATACTAAGTGTTCCGTACCAAGTTGACTCCCCGTCCCAAGTTGACTCCGACACCTTTTAAGCGCCCGTAATAAACGCCTGCCCCAAGTTGGCACCAGGAATTGCACAAGTGACCGACCGAGTCGCCGGTTCGTATCAGTACGATTATGAATTGCTGTCAAGAGAAGAAACAAACAATTATCGTGTCTAGGTTCTGATATAGAAAGTTTTTTAGTATTTAGATGAGGATTAAGTAGCCGAAAATTCTGATTGTATATGCGTGCAAGTATATATATATATATATATATTTACTCAGTAATACTTGAATTATAGTTCACAGCGCGTTCCTTCCATTTAGCTCGCCACTTATTCTGTATATACTACGTGAAGCAATAATTTTTGCAAAAATCCACAAAATAACAAAATAGTATAGGCTATAAATTAAATCATACTAAAAATAGCTATAATGTCTTCTTACTACTAAGGATTATACAAAAATCTTTCTTGAGAAGAAACATCTCATCATTTTCTATGTAGAAAAGGTAAACACATCATGAGTAAACAAGTCAACTTGCAAGCAGACTTTATAAGGATATGAAGTAGTGTATAGGTATGAATGACCCTAACAAAGGAGTCAACTTGGGACAGGATTGTACTCCAACAAAGGAGTCAACTTGGGACAGGATTGTACTCCAAAAAAGGAGTCAACTTGGGACAGGATTGCACTCCAGCAAAGGAGTCAACTTGGGACAGGATTGCACTCAAACAAAGGAGTCAACTTGGGACAGGATTGCACTCCAACAAAGGAGTCAACTTGGGACAGGATTGCACTCAAACAAAGGAGTCAACTTGGGACAGGATTGCACTCCAACGAAGGAGTCAACTTGGGACAGGATTGCACTCCAACGAAGGAGTCAACTTGGGACAGGATTACACTCCAGCGAAGGAGTCAACTTGGGACAGGATTACACTCCAGCGAATTAAGGAGTCAACTTGGGACAGGATTGCACTCCAACAAAGGAGTCAACTTGGGACAGGATTACACTCCAGCGAAGGAGTCAACTTGGGACAGGATTGCACTCCAACAAAGGAGTCAACTTGGGACGTGCCAAGAATTCTGCATTCCGACAATGGCCGGGAATTTGTGAACAGGGTGATTGAGAATATCATCAAATCCTGGCCTGGTCGGGTGCAATTGATAACTGGCAGGCCTCGTCATAGCCAGACGCAGGGACTGGTGGAGCAGGGCAATTACACTGTGGAGCGAATGTTGTCAGCCTTATTCTGTGACACTGGTAGCAACAGTTGGGCTTCGTGGCTACCAGGAATACAGTGTAAGACCATACTGGATATGGAATCACCTATTTCTACACTAAATTATGTTTCACTAATGTGTGACTCAATATACCCCACTACAGATACCATGAACACACAGGTTTCAGAGGCAATAAAAATGACACCTTATGAAGCTGTGTTCGGACAACTCCCTCCAGCAACTCTGGTTCCTGATGGACAGAGTACAACTCTTCAAGAGAGTGACGTTGAGGATATTGTGGAAGAGGAAGCCTTTGAAAAAGCCATTAAAGACCCACCACCGCCTGACTTGCCAATCGAAGACACCACCTGTAGTGAATATGACAACCCTGATTAGCAACAAGAAAGATGTACACAACAGATATGATAATGGTTGTTAAGACTAGGCATTACGCATGTGCATATGCATAACCATTACTTTTATTGAACTTGAAGGCAAATCAAGTACAGATTTACAAATCACAGCAAGTAAGGATGGCCAAAATAGTGACTCGTGGTGTCAGTGTTAAGTCATGAATGTAAAATCTTAGGTAGGTATGCATAATCATCATGCGTACACAACCTACAGGCCAATCAAAAGCTGATCTGCAAATGACTGCAAGTGACGATAGCAAAGATAGTGACTTCTTAGGTTATTGTCCCCATTATTGTAACATTCGATGTGCACAGTATAGGATTTAACCTGTGTCATCTACCCACAGATGACAGTCCAGGTACACAAGAGAGGCATAGAAAGGTGCGAAGTAAAGTCTTGGATGCCTATTTGAAAACTGCAGATAAAATGACTATCAAGTACAACAAGAAGAAGAAGACAAGAATTGAAATGGGAAATACATTGTAATACGCGGCATGTACTCATTGTGTGTATGTGCGTATATACATCTAAAACATGCATACTATGCACATGTACATACATACGTATGTAGCTGACAGAGCCTCCTGGGATACAGGATTCGCAGATATAAAACAGCGCATTTCAGTAAGTGTCCATAAATTTCAGGTAAGTTATATGTTGCAACAGATACACCATCCAGCAATGCTCTAATACGCAGAAATTGAAACACAAACTGAATTCGATGAAAGATTTCAATTTAATACCATTGGTTGATGGTGGAATGCTCAAGGAGGTGATTACAGATAGAATGATACAGGGTCGGGTAAGTACGTATGTATGTACTATGCACGTTGATATACATTATAAAATGTGATGATACTTTCAGTTTGAAGACAACCTTACTTACACATTAAAACATACATATGTACGTACCTAATACAAGTAATAGACTCTTTCCTCATTATGTTTGCTGGCATGGCAAGAGAACAGGTGTGAATTCAATGAAGTGACAACACACGTCTCAGCATCATTTTAAAATACATTCCTAAACAGGGAAAGGGGATCTGTATTTTTGGAGATCACTTCTTCACTGCAATGCGTAAGGACCATTCTGAAATGATCCAGTGGATCACTGTTAATACATAATTATTGCTGCCCATTCCACATTCTCCATTACATAATGTGTTGTGTTATAGGACAAGGACATATTTGAAAAATACGATTATGTCTTGGCAGCAGTACATCTAGAATGGAAGCACTGGATGTTAGCGGTGTGTACAGTATACTATGATAACAATGTTTATATTACCATTCACACATACACCTGCGTATGTACACATGTGCCTACCTAGATGATTGACAACCAGAGAAAGCAAAGGTTGCTTCTAGATCCTTTATTCAAAACACATCATACACGAGAATGGAAGGCATTGGTGGAATTGTCTCGGTACATGGATAGTACCGCTCAGTGGACAGACATGAATGCCACAGATATAAAGGTATGCACACAAATATACTCATAAGTAGCCTTGAAGCAGAGTTTCACGTGTTATTTACATACGTACCAACTAAGCAATAATAAAACCGGAGGATAAGGGTTGGCTACACCAGACGAACTCATGATAATCATGCACATTCTATCTGTTATGTGATTTTATCACCAAAGCAGCACTACTTACAAACCATCCCATTACAGGGTCTCCCTCAGCAGGGGAAAGGTACTAATGACTGTGGCATATTTGTGGTTATGGTTAGTACGTACATTGGAATAAATGAGACATTCATGTACGTACAATGAATAATCACTGTTATTTCACTTTTCTTAATAATACTGTAGTATGCATTCTACTTAATAATGGGGGCTTCATTTGATTTCACCCAAGTAAGTGATAATGTATTTTATACCCATTATTAGTCTGGTCAACAATACACTATATGTGCGTATGTACATATACTCTTGTATTATCAAGAATGATATGCCAATACTGAGGGAGAAACTAACATCAGAAGTAATACATTGCTCAAGTGATAGGTACTGTAAAGTCTCATAAGCGTATATGTGATATACTTACACACTCACACTCCTCTGTATTTACAACCAGACATGTACAGAATGCCAGTCTACATTATGTACTAGGACCAAGGAAACTTAAAAGGCAGTCACAAATGGAGCAAGAACATAAACTGTATGTACAGAAATTGTATGAACCACAGTTAAGGATAATGTCATGCGAAGCAAAATTGTCTACCAAAAAATACCTAGGCCAATGATTGACTTGAACACAATGGACAGCACCCTATCAACAATTACAAGTGGTAAGCATTTGCAATTGTATTCAGATAATAATGTTACAGGAATATATTTTCTCTTTGAACAAGACGAACAAACTGATATAAAGCACTCACTTCTGACATTCTGTGGTTTCACAACCACAGAAATGGATATATCGCGGATAATGGACGGGACGGAATTTAAGAATGAAGTATGTAAAGCTAGGTGTATATAGCATCAGGAGAATACGTACATATGTGATTCTGTTATATGCACTTCTCCAGATAATGTTATGTTACTTTAAATTTCTGGAGGCATGGTCACGAAGAGATAAATTCAAAGTGTGTACTATAACTGGTTTGGTTTGGTCCTGTACCATAATGGATGATACGTATGTTCAATACCACAGGGACTAGGTTGCCATAAATTTGCACTGGTAACCACGGGGAGTGACGGCAGCTTCTTAAAGGAGACATTGAAGGTGAACTCTTGGTCTGGACATATGTATACGTATCTGTAGTGTATGCACAAACATCAATGCTTCACCTTAAAACCACCAGCAGAAAGCTTCAGAAATGATATGCCAGATGGGTGGCATCTTATGTCAACCACATCCAACAGGAAAGCCTGTAGTTTTGGTGAGAAGAGCAATGCACACTAAGGTTGATCACATGATGATAGAACCAAATTACCCTGCACACATACAGCTACTGATGGTACCAAGAAAGGAAGCTATAATAATAGATCCAATGGGAGCAGTTAGTGACAGTGATATGCAAAGCTTCTCAGATGAATTTTGGTATGCTCATTTAATTGATTAAGTATTAATACAACTTCAACTGCAGATACATACGTATGTATGTAGGTATGTACATGTGTTAGAATATTATGTAAAGACATAAAAATGTAATCGCTTTACCTTAATGCAGTCAAAATGCTGGAGAACCTCCCACATGAATTCAAAAGAGATTTCCTACCTACAACCATTCAAAAACAGGATGTAAGTATGTACACAAGCCATATTTTACACCTTTTTTAATGACTCTTACATGTGTGTGTATGTATGCATCATTGAAATACATTACATCTATAATCATGTATTTTATTGTGCACCATATGACAGATTTCAACCAAATCATGTAAAGATACCAACATAACTGACTATGATGCCAAACTACTACTATGTAGGGTACGTATGTTTACACATTGACTATGTACGTACGTAGTACTAATAAGTTAGTGACATATTGCCATGTAAGTGTAACATAACTTTATGCAATAATCAACATCCATCCAAAACATGCAGAGTACCTATGAGATTGTTTTCAAAGAAAGATGGTCCACTACAGATGACATACAAGATCTGAAAAAGACTTTTTTGTCTCATTATCTATCAGGGTGCGTAAATACGACCAAAGAGGAGAGCTAACATGCCAAGTAACTATCACAACTGGCGTGATTATATACCATTAATGCAGAGCTGTTGTGAATGGATGTGACACACAAAAGATACAGGAGGTGCTAGAGTACAAGCACAATGTGGTACTGGATATTGATGAATATTTTGTAGGTTCCATTATTATTACTAGATACATACATACATACGTAAGTCATAATTCCAGCATATTACAATGACATTTATTTACTGATGCCATGATCTTGTAGGACGATAGATCAGTGTGGGATTGCTCCTCAGATGATTCAAGAGAAATGGAAATTAAAATGTATCCTATTGAAGGTGAACCATTTTCTCAGTACATTCTGCAAGTTATATATGAAAACATAATGTTCATCTATTACAAATGATGCTATACTACAGGGGAATGGCTCAGAGCAAATGTGGACTACAACTCTGTACCCATCATTAAAAGCATGGACATCTATGGAGAGGAAATGTGCGTACCTGTGCTGACAAAGGACCAGGTCGATAGTTATTTCGAACAATTGCTTCGAATACCTCCACAATCACTAGACGATGAGTGAGTTTTGTACATGACACAGTTCTCTACCTTTGTATGACAATGAAAAGTAACTTTTGAACAGAACTGTGATGTTCACTCGGGAGAGAGTAGTCAAGGTGCTGAAGGAGCATGAGGTACAGTACATACTTTATGCATAGCTTTATGTTACATAATATTAACATGTACCTGACCCTATTGTAAAAGTTAATGCAGTAAATTCTCACTACGTTACACCATTACACCATGTAGCAAGACTTTACCTACTTGTGCCTTGGGGCTAATATGGAGGAAGGAAGAAGCCGATTCAAACTCGTAAAACACTTTCCTTTGCAGGGACAATTGGTAGGTCTAAACAATATCATTACATGCGCACTTCAAGAATAAATTATACAAGTTCTAGACAGGCCAACTTCTGGTGTTTCTTTTGTTGAAGGCAATGGAGGTACTAATGTACCTATCAGAGGTAGCCATGCCTTTCTTTCAGTGGAATTTTGAAATGGCTCAAGTGTTTGCAAATAACCTTCTTTTTCCACAGGTAAGCCTAATATCATGTGGAAGAGAGGTTTTGTGTGGACATTACTTCCATACAACTTGTTCACACATGCAGGCGATGATCAAGTTGATAAAAGAAGTTCTCAAGATGACAAATGATAACGCTGTACAATACTACGCTTCAAAAGGACTTTAACTTATCTATTTATGCATAGCATCTAACTTTATTAGCTTTTCCCATGTAATCAGTAAAATTTAGACAATAATGAAATGATCGCCTTAAAACTTATAAAACTTACCGTCTGATCTTCATATGCAACCCCCAGTGCCATGAGTTGGAAACTACGCCGTCCGAAATCCCTCTTCGAAAGTAAAGCGTGTTTGCGCAATTCCTGGTGCCAACTTGGGGCAGGCGTTTATTACGGGCGCTTAAAAGGTGTTGGAGTCAACTTGGGACGGGGAGTCAACTTGGTACGGAACACTAAGTACTTGGTCGCGCACTGTAGTATTAGTCTCGCGTAGTCCAGACCCGCTTCTCGCCTCCATTTTTATAATTATGACGTCATAATGATAAAAATGGAGGCGAGAAGCGGGTCTGGGCTACGCGAGACTACTGTAGTATAGGGAGGGTAGGAGGGTTAATATGCATTCATACGTGTGATTGCTATAGTGATCTTATACTATACTTTATATTGCACGAAAAATGGCCGATTTCAATACGCGGACAATTAGAATTTAGGCTAAACTGCCAGCTAGAGTATCGTATATTCTGCATTCGCGGAGTATAATAACGTCCTATCTTGCGAATCGGACAATGAGGGCAACTATAAATAATTGTGCGTGTAATAGCATACAACGGGTAGGTCACGATGTCCGAGTAGTTGGATGACAACTTCCTGCACAGGTCACGGGTTCGATTCCTCCAACCGCCGGGTTTTTTTCGATGCTAGAGCAGATAATTATAGTTTATCGCCCGATGACGTCATACATCAAAGGAGCCGACTGGGGAGTATTTGCAATAATACCCAAAATTTTGGGGAGTATTGCATAAGCGCCCCATGCAATTGCCTTTTATGGAGGCTGTTTTGTCTCCTGTCACTTGTGAATATCATTAGTGTCACCAGGGAAGCCTATCAAATTACACCTGAATAGTCTTAACACTCCTAATATGGTAAGTGTAAAAGTACACAATTACAATTTATCAATAACACTTGCCGATTTTGAGCCTGGAATGACCCGCGCTTTTCGATAGGCGTCTATAATAGCCGCGCATTTTGCGATAAGCTAGTTACCGTATAGAATTATTAGGGCGCATTGCTTTTACTAACCAAGACCCGAGGGCGCGAAGCGCCCGAAGGCGAGGTTAGTAAAAGCAATGCGCCCTAAATTCTATACGGTAACTATTACATATTCAACATTCGCGGAATGTAATAACGACCTTTCTTATTGATTTTTTAACAAACCAATAAACATAATCAACACAACACATGTAGGTACAGAAATTGATAATAATAATATTGTTATAATGAGTCAATTAAGCCGGCCTTCAGCAGCGGCTACTTTCATGTCATCAATTCTGTTGGCCAATTTGGGGCATCCTCGTGATGAGCGGTGTCCTCTAAGACATCGTATTACAGATCTGATGAGAGCAAAGGAGATTTGACATCGGATTAGATTGATTGTTAATGAGTATGATTGATTTTTCTTCTCTGCAATCTGGCAGGCTAATCTTTTATATGTTACAGCTGCAGCAGGAGCCATGCCTCCTGAAGTTGAAAACACCAAAGGGGTAAAGGTTCCCCGTTCTACTTCACGCACTCTCTCATCATAACATCTTCTCTTCTCTTGCTCTTTGGATCTGTAACAGGCTTCCATTCGAGTTTGACGGTAACTTTGTGCTAATGGGTAGAATACCCTGACATCAAAAAATGCACGCTGTCCGTCTAGCCAGAAGTTGTCCGCCACAATATCCAATCGAGCACCATCTTCTCTGTTTGCACTCTTGCTGTAGGATTTCTCCAGACAGGGGTTGTAAGGTGGGTTCCGTCCCCACATTATGACATGTTTCTGTCATAAGCTTTGCTGTGACATCACGTAGCTCATTGTGCCGAAGAGTTGGAAATCCTCCATGTGAGCAAATCATGGCATGATCTACTGTGAATGGCTTGCCACATACACAATTTCTTGGAAGTCTTCCAGGCATCCACCCATATCTCAGTTGTATTGCGTCATAGAATTCTCCTTTGTGAAGAAGAAAACCATGCTCCTCTATAGGAAGAGCAGTTAACCAGGATGAAGCTCCCTTCTCAGAGGACATTTCGACAGCTCTTTTTAGGTTGGCAGGTAATTTCTTCAATAGCATTTGTTGGTTCTCCTTCTCTGTGTCTCGTTGTTTCCTCTTTATTTCTTGTTTTGCCTTGAATTGATCCTTCTGATTTTCTTCAGGGAGTTCTTGTGATTGATTGATAATTAGAGCTGTCAGAGGTGATGAGATTGTCCTGGAATTTTGTAGTGCTGTTGGAGCTTGCAAGGTTGGGTCTGGAATTCCCAATCCACCAAGACGAGCTGGTAGAGCCATGAGCTCCCTTTCCATTGAATTAAGTTTGTCATGACCAGTAAGAGCAGGTAGTAGATGGTTGGTAATTGCGTCCTCTATGGGTTGAAAAAGATTTGCAACTTCTGGGACGGTTCTTGACAAGAAGCTCCACTTGTGCTTTGTACAGTGGGTATATAATGCAAAGGCAGCATGTGGTTGAGTTTTGGCAATTTTGGCTAGATCCTCAACCTCTTTTACCCAGCCCTCCATCTTGGTTTGTGTGAATTTTTGAACAAAGGGGTCCTTGCCAAGAAAGCTACCAAGATGACGTCTTCCTTCCATGGTGATGTTCAGACTGGAGTTGTGAAATATCTCTTTGGCTTCATCGTATTTGTTTTCCTTAACAATGATCCAGGATTTCTCTGGGTTTGGAAAGTATCCATATGCCGGCCCTTTGTTCAACAGTGATTCCCACCAGGATCGCAGGGAGTTTAAGCTAGCCCCAGCAGAGGCATCGTCTGCATACCAGACTTGTTTGGCTTTGGCATTTCGCAGTTCATCAATAAGTGGTGTCACAGCAAGGGCATACATTGGCATAGCTAAAGGGTCTCCCTGTGTAGTGCCTTCTTGGGACATTATGGTCTCTCCTCCGATAAATAGTGGGATGTCATGTCTGTAGGTGTTAGTCAAGATAGTTGCTAGTGCTGGGCAAGAAGTATGAATGTTCCTTAGTGCTACTTCTCTGTTGAGGGCATTGAATGCATTAGTAGCATCAACTAGCATTACTGCATCGGTGGTGGAATCATCAAAGATTTTGTGGATTGCATGTATTGCTGCTTCGCAACCTGCCTCTTGTCCCGCACATAGTTGGATGGGGCCAACTGCTTTTTTGATGTCCTCTTTCAGAATTGACAGAATGGCGCGTCCCATGATTCTTCGGACTGTCTCCCCAATCCCTATTGGGCGGACGCCAGGGCACTTATCTAGGGCTATTAAACGCCCAGCCACCAAAGTCTCAATACCCTCAGGGTCCACATAGGTGGTACACACATTTTTGGTGACCATGGCAATGGCATTGCAAAGGTCCACAGAATAACTACCAAAGGATGAGCAAAGTCGCTTCCATGCTGCTGCATCAAACCCTGAAGGACCAGCTGCTCCATCTGATTTTAAGGCAGAGTCCAGTATTAGTTTCCCATCTATTTGATCGAAAATAATTGGATGAAAATTTTCTGTCGTGTTGATTCTTGGTGTAATTGCTTCAGGTAGGGGTGGTTGTCGTGGTGGATGCTTCTTTATCAAATTTTCCTTAACCTCATGACTAAGATCTAGGGGCTTGCCTGTGGCCTCTTTAGATAGAATTCTCTGTGCAGCTTTTAGTTTTCCTTCCTTCTTCAAGTTGGCAAACAGTCGTGCTTTGTCCTCTGATATGGCATTTTGCTGGCGTGATTTGGACAGATGGCTCTGTATACTCCTTCCTTCAGCAATTAGAGAGGGAATTTTTCCATTTCTCCAGAGATCAAGTCTCCGTGTTAGACATTCAGCATGTTTTCTAGCTTTTGATCTACAATGGGGTTTCTGAAGTATCAATGCCGGAAGAGCAAATGCTGCTTTCATCGCCACACATTCCAGAGCTGTGCTTTCTGCATAGTTAAGGAAAAGGTGTGAGAGTTCCTTCACAAATTCTTTTCCAGCTTGGCCTGAAGGTATTTTGAACAAGTTGCGCCTCCAGTGCACTACCTCTGCATAGCATGAGTTGATTGTGTGGACAAAATCAGCACCATTGATGTCATTCCATGTAAAAGAAGGTTGTGGTAGAGGTGGGTATGGTGGTAATGGATTGACAGATGAATCAGAAGAAATCGGTGTTTGAGTTATAATGATATGATCGTTGATAGTATCGACTGGATGATCAGCAGTGGTACAGGCACTTATGGAGTAAACTGGTTGATTTACGGTGGTACAGGCATTTGCAGAAAGTGTTGATTGATCTACTGTGGAACATTCACTTACATGTAAAACTGGTTGATCTACTGTGGTACATTCACTTATGAGTGAAACTGGTTGATCTAATGTGGTACATTCATTTATGATTAAAAGTGGTTGATCTATTGTGGTACATTCACTTATGAGTGAAACTGGTTGATCTAATGTGGTACATTCACTTATGAGTAAAACTGGTTGATCTACTGTGGTACATTCACTTATGGGTGAAACTGGTTGATCTACTGTGGTACATTCTTTTATGGGTGAAACTGGATGATCTACAGTGGTACATTCACTTATGGGTAAAACTGGTTGATCTAATGTGGTACATTCACTTATGGGTAAAACTGGTTGATCTAATGTGGTACATTCACTTATGGGTAAAACTGGTTGATCTAATGTGGTACATTCACTTATGGGTAAAACTGGTTGATCTATTGTAATACAATCATTTATGGTTGTGGATAAGATTGATTGATTGACTGTGTTACAGGCATTTGTGGATAGAACAGGTTGATCAACAGTGGTACAGACACTTACAGAACAGGATGATTGATATGCTGTGGTACAGACACTTGTGGGCTGTATTGGTTGATCTGCCGAGATATGCTGCGATTTAGGTGAAGGAGGGCGATTCTGACATCTTCCTAATTTCGACGGTAGGCATTCGATGCAGTATGCTCCCGATTTAGAACACGAGCATTTTTTACATATGCCGTCTCTGTTGCATCTACAGCAGACAGGTATCTTTTTCGAAGGCATTGCAAGATCATTTATTTCCGCGAACTAAATTGGATTTCTTATTGATCAATTGTTCTATAATAATTCGTAAATAATTAATTGATAATGAATAATTCCTTAATAATTAAATAATTAATTAATTAAAAATTAATTATTTAATCAAGTAAAAAATAATGTTGTATGTAATAAAATAAAATAAATAATATATGTTAATAAAATTGCACAAAATAATAAAATTGTACAAAAGCATACGCACACACTCATGAAGCACACAAACAATAACAAAACCAACCACACATTATTGTACCCTAACATTAAAATCATATGTGACAGACATACAATACACACACATACATGCCTGGTCAAAAACGCACATGCATGCACACACACACAAAAATATACCCATGTACTCAAACGCACACCACTGGCACACATGAACAAACACATACCCTGACAATGACGCATAGTGTGTTTTTGCATGTGTGCCTCTGTTTTTGTATATTTGTGTGTGAGCGACACAGACATATAAACGATCACGTGCGTGTGTGTGTGTGTACGTTTAAAGGAAGCTTCATGTATGCGTACATGTATACCAATGTTTGTGGTGTGCAAACACATACACACAGTCACACACACTACCACGCACGCATGCACGCAAACACACTAACACACACACCCACTTACACTTACACTTACAGTGAGTGTGTATATGTGTGCCTCTGAGTATCTGTGTATGTGCGTGTGTGTTTGGGGAAGCACACACACGCACGCACACACACACATAAACACACACCCACACACACTGTCACATACGCTGGCCCGCATGTACGCATGCACGCAAACACACACCACTGACACACACTAACAAACATATACACTAACATTGACGAACTGTGTGCGCGTGTGTTTGCCTGTGTGCCTCTGTTTTTGCGCGACACACATAAACGATGACGTGCGGGTGTGTGCGTGTACGTTCAAGGAAGCTTCATGTGTGTGTACATGTTTGCCACTTTGTGTGGTGTGTGTTTATGTGCGTGTTTGTGTTTGGAGATGCACGCACATACACACACACATACAGTCACACACACTGGCATGCACGCACGCACGCAAACACACAAACTCACACACACACCCAAACACATACATTGACAGTGTATGTGCGTGCATGTGTGCCTCTGAGTGTCTGTGTATGTGCGTAAGTGAGTTTGGGGATGCACACACACACATACAGTCACACACACTGGCACGCACGCAAACACACAAACTAACACACAAACTGACACACAAACCCAAACACACTGACAGTGATTGTGTACATGCACACACACACACACACACACCTACACACTCGCACAAACACTCACACAAACATACTCACCCACACACGCATAGTCACACACGTTGGCACGCATGTACGCATGCACGCAAACACACATCACAGACACACACAAACATGCACATACAATGACATTGACGCACTGTGTGTGTATGTTTGCCTGTGTGCCTCTATTAAGTATATTTGCTTGTGCGCAACACACACATAAACGATGGCATGTGTGTGTGTGCGTGTACGTTCAAGGAAGCTTCATGTGTGCACTTACGTGTGCATTCACGAACACACACAATTGGCATAAACTCACTAACGCACAAACACAAACGTACACTGATGACATAGTGTTTGTGTGCGTGTGTGTTTGAGGATGCACACACACACACACATTCACACACACTGGCTCGCACGCACGCACGCACGCAAACACAAACTGACACACACACCCAAACACATACACTGAAAGTGTGTGTGCGCATGTGTGCCTCTGAGTGTCTGTGTATGTGCGCATGTGTGTTTTTGGGGATTCACACACACACACACACAGTCATACACACTTGCATGCACACAAATACACAAACTGACACACACACCCAAATACACGCCAACAGTGTGTGTGCACGTGTGCCTCTGTTTGTGTGTATGTGTGTGTGTGTGTTTTCTGGGATGAACACACAGATACACACACACACACACACACACAAGCATACACACCCACACACACAGTCACACATGCTGGCACGCATATACGCAAACACACACCACTGACACACACAAACGAACACATACAATGACATTGACGCCGTGTGTGATTGTGTGTTTTCATGTGTGCCTCTGTTTTTGTATATTTGCGTGTGCGCGACATACACACATAAACGATGACGTGGTTTGTGTATGTTCAAAGAAGTTTTGTGTGCGCTTACGTGTCTGTGCATGCTGGCACACAATTGACATACACTCACTAACGCACAAACAAACACACTGACGACACAGTGTATGTGTGTGTGTTTGAGGATGCACACATACACACACAGTCACCCACACTGGCATGCACACAAACACACAAACTGACACACACACCCAAACACATACACTGACAGCGTGTGTGTCTGTGTATGTGCGTGTGTGTGTTTTCTGGGACACACACACACACCCACACACACACACAGTCACAAACGCTGGCTTGAATGTACGCATGAGCACAAACACATACAAATGATACACACAATCAAACACATACAATGACATTGACGCCCTGTGTAATGTGTGTGTATGTGCCACTTTGTGTGGTGTGTGTGTATGTGCATGTGTTTGTTTGGGGATGCACACAAACACACATAGTCACACACACTGTTACGTACGCACGTACGCACGCGAACACACACAAAGTGACACACACACCTAAACACATACACTGACAGTGTGTGTGTGTGCATGTGAGCCTCTGAGAGTCTGTGTATGTGATGAGTTTTTGGCAATGCTCACACACACACACACACACACACACACACACACTGTCAGTGTATGTGTTTAGGTGTGTGTGTCACTTTGTGTGCGTGAGTACGTGCGTACGTGCCAGTGTGTGTGACTATGTGTGTTTGTGTGTATGTGAGTTTGTGTGTATCCCCAAACAAACTCATGCACATACACACACAAACAGTGGCACATACACACACATTACACAGTGCGTCAATGTCATTGTATGTGTTTGTTTGTGTGTATCAGTTGTATGTGTTTGCGCTCATGCGTACATTCTAGCCAGCATTTGTGACTGTGTGTGTGTGGGTGAGTATTTTTTGTGTGTGTCCCAGAAAACACACACACACTTGTATATGTTTGCGCTCATGCGTACATTCGAGCCAGCGTTTGTGACTATGTGCGTGTGGGTGAAAACACACACACGCACACACACACAAACACACACACACTTCTGGTTGTTACAGAAGATACAGAATTTAAGCCAAGGTTATTTCCATGAAAAGAAGCGTCATCACCAATAGGGCAATGGCTCACGAAGCCACAAAATTCTATAAGAAATGCGCACTAACATCGGAGTGAAGCGAAATCTGCAATATAGCACTGTAAATCTTGGCGGACGCAGAGCAAGAATACCAGTCATCCAGGAAATTTACCACTCCGCTGGTTGATCATAAAACAAGATAATTCTTAAATAATGAACATTGACCTTATTAGAGAGGTTGGATATTTACACAGCTTATACTGTCAACCACCGATCGAATGGCTCACGAAGCCACAACATTCTATAAGAACTGCGCACTAACGTCGGAGTGAAGCGAAATCTGCAATATAGCACTGTAAATCTTGGCGGACGCAGAGCAAGAATACCAGTCATCCAGGAAATTTACCACTCCGCTGGTTGATCATAAAACAAGATCATTCATTCATCACAACAGAGCATATGTAGAATATAAAGAATGTCTTCTAAATGAGCATATGGTTCACGTCATACTGTAGGAACAAATCATATTCGATACCTTGGACGGAAACTTTTCATTAAGGTAATAGGGGAACCGATGCCAAAGGTTGAGTATGATCTTCTTTAGAGGAGGCTTCAAATGAACGCTACCCAACCTTTAGAGTCAAGTTTTGCAGCACTCTTTGTATGCCGACTGATCCACCTTTACAAGTGCCCAAGGATTAGACCTATGCAATTGGAGGTGTCAAAAGGTATTACTTAAATGTATTGATTTGAATTATCCACGAATATGTAATCACTTCAGCCGGTCATGTGATGTTCCGGGCTGATCAGAAGTGGAATGAAGTAGTTCATGGAATGACTCGCGTTTGAAATTCAAATGTAGAATTCGGAATTAGAATCGTTGACGCACCCAATGCTTTAAATTCACAACTTTACAACACTGCTCAATATGAATTTGATATGTACTCCAAGCTATTCCTATCAAACACATATTAGAATGTTTAGACCTTGTTGCAAAGAAATTGTGTCCCACGAAGGCACCATCTTGCCCTAGCCATTACACCCATTATCGGTCAGCTATGTAATCATTACAAGGAAATCTCACAAGTTTGGTTGGCACAAGAAAAGAGCTCAGAGATGGTGAAATGGGTCATATTCGGTCCTATCAAAACACTTCTGGTTGTTACAGAAGATACAGAATTTAAGCCAAGGCTATTTCCATGAGAAGAAGCGTCATCTTCACCAATAAGGCAAACAACACGGAGCAGTCATTGGAAGTTCCAATTTCTTGGTTAAATATACTGTTGACCAACATTGCTAAAGGCCGACATGTTAGTTTTGCTGCCTTTCATCATGTCAAATCATATACTCCTACTTGTCTAGAACGATGTCTGAGGAAGTCATCCAACAGCATATTATTCCTGCCCCTACTGGCCACCCACCAGACCCATCTAAGGAGAGTAAGATCTTAGACCTGTCAGAGCAATACTGCCAACCACTGATCGAATGGCTCACGAAGCCACAACATTCTATAAGAACTGCGCACTAACGTCGGAGTGAAGTGAAATCTGCAATATAGCACTGTAAATCTTGGCGGATGCAGAGCAAGAATACCAGTCATCCAGGAAATTTACCACCCCGCTGGTTGATCATAAAACAAGATCAATCTTAAATAATGAACATCGACCTTATCAGAGAGAAATGGAAATCAAGAAGACTCAAGAGAAATTCAGAAAGCAATCTAGAATATTGTGAACACATTAGAGAGGTTGGATATTTACACAGCTAATACTGTCAACCACCGATTGAATGGCTCACGAAGCCACAACATTCTATAAGAACTGCGCACTAACGTCGGAGTGAAGCAAAATCTGCAATATAGCACTGTAAATCTTGGCGGACGCAGAGCAAGAATACCAGTCATCCAGGAAATTTACCACTCCGCTGGTTGATCATAAAACAAGATCATTCTTAAATAATGAACATTGACCTTATCAGAGAGAAATGGAAATCAAGAAGATTCAAGAGAAATTCAGAAAGCAATCTAGAATATTGTGAACAAATTAGAGAGGTTGGATATTGACACAGCTAATACTGTCAACCACCGATCGAATGGCTCACGAAGCCACAACATTCTATAAGAACTGCGCACTAACGTCGGAGTGAAGGGTCCTTATGCCTTCTGAATTGTACTGCAGATGGTTTCAAAATTGATTCA
>OZ026557.1:2760000-2790000 GCA_964020155.1 Chondrilla cf. caribensis | reverse complement strand
CAATGGGCTAATGTTCTCTACCTATGACCAAGATCATGACAGTTTGAGTAGAAATTGTGCAGTCAAATATAGAGGGGGTTGGTGGTACAATTACTGCTTCATTGTTAATCTCAATGGTGAGTACTTGACCGGAGGAGTTCAGGATGCAAAAGGGTTACATGGGCTAATTTGAAACCTTGTGAAGGGTCCTACTCCTTCAAGGTGGCTGAAATGAAGCTGAGTTTAACTAGAAGAGCTCATGATTCAGAAAATTGTGCTAATCACTCTGTATGTGCATTCCCGTATGCACTGCATATACACACTTGCATCTACACATACAATACATACACACATGCACATTATACTTTGACACTCATAACACAACATCTACCTCCACATGTATATTTATAGTTTGTGAAAATAATGACAACATTCAATATTTAAAAATTGATCACAAATTAGCACTCTCAGGAACAATATTATGCAATCAAATAATGCAACTGATTTTTCTGAAGTACATCTTGCAATCATAACAGTAATCAAGGAGAGCTAGATCATCGGTGATCGTCTATGCAAAGAGTTATTTCGAACATCTGATGGAAATTGCATTTTTGGTATCACATGGAAGCTTAGAGATGATTTCGTGAATAGTACAAGTGGTAGCTTCATATCTATTCCCAGTTAGTTAGTTATGGCACTTGAACATAGAGCAATACACACATAGGCACATCACACCCTACATGATACTCAGTGACACATAATATATCCCAATATGTATAGTGAAAGTGATATTTCCTTTAAAATAATCTCAACTATTAAACAAACTGGCTGTTGACTTGTATAACAGTGTAACTTTCCTCTATATATTATGACGGAAATTGAATATAAAATGACTTCCAATGTTACCGGCACATATGTACGTACCATAGCAACATGACAGTTTGGGAAAAATACTAGCTGTAGTATGAACAACTGTTAGTGCATATACACAATGGGGGAACCCTTACCACCATACAAGGAAAATGTTAAGACTCACAGACACAGATCCTTGAGGTGAGTTGTTGTCCTACAACACACAACCACTAACCAACCATTGGAATAGCATGAATCCTAGCATGTTCTACTTTCACTTTCATGGCAATGTAAAATTACCATGGCAACTCAACATGCATCAACCTCATCCTCAACTTTGGTTATATAAAGAGATGGGTGAATTCTCAGAATCATCTATCACTAGAGGAATACTGACAGGAAAAAAGGAAGTAGAGTGGAAGTTTGGAGAAGAACAAAAGAAATAACGATGTTCACTAAGGTCACTACTTTCCTTGGGATAATATCAGTGGCAACTTTCAAAAATGTAAGTAACTTTGAACATGGACTGTGTGCACAGTGGGTAAGGGCATGTGGTGTGTGGTTGATTCACAACAAACACTACACACACACTGACAGGTGTATATTTACAGAATATTCCAGCATATGTACTTGCATTACATAAATAAGAATGGAAATGTACTGTACTGTACATGTGGGCTATTCTAGGTATTGTGTCTTTCTACACATATGCATATACCATTTCTAGTAAAATGTAACTTCAATTGGTTTAGGTAGCAATCGAATACTACACGTACAGGACTAACTCAATATAACTTAATATTTCCTAAATTCAAATCTTCTCACTGACACATTCGCTGCACATTTAATTAATACATTGAAACAAAACATAATCTAACATTCAGTTTTATACACCTTGTAGGCTATGCTAACTGTCAAGATGCCTGCCCAACTCTTCCCTGTGGATGTGAACAAGTACACTAGGAAGTATGCTCACATTCTGGAGTCTACACCATGGACTGTGGGCGTGGACCTTTCACTGCTTATTGTGACATGAGAGAAAAATGGACCGTCTTCCAGAGAAGATTCAATGGGGAGTTCAATTCTATCCTAATTGGATAGAAAATGTTCATGGATTTGGAAAGCCTAATGGAGAACACTGCATGGGACTTAACAGCATCAACTGCATAACGGACACTAATCATGCATGGAACTAAACTGAGAGCAGAGTTAGGAGACTTGGAAGGCAACTCTTACTATGCCGAATGCTCCCAGTTTGTAGTTGGAGACAGTTGTACTGACTATAGAATGAATCGTCGGGATACAGTAGGAATGCCGGAGATTGGCTCTCCTACCACAATGGACAGATGTTTACTACCTACGACCAAGATCATAACAGTTGAGGTAGGAATTGTGCAGTCTAATACAGAGGGGGTTGGTGATACAAGAACTGCCATGGTGTTAATCCTAACAGTGACTACTTGCCTGGAGGAGATAATGATGCAAAAGGACTCTCATGGTACAGTGCCAAACCTGGTAGAAAGTACTACTCCTTCAAGGTGGTTGAAATGAAACTGAAATTCAACTAAAAGAGCTTATGATTTGGAAATTTGTGTAATCGCTCGGTGTGTGCTGGTACACACAGGTAAACACAGGGTTCGATTTATTTCTTTGTATAGTAACTGTGACTCATGTATGACAAAATTGAGTAATTATTTATGAATACAGTCTCAGGTGTACCATAAATATGTATTATGCACACTGTACGTACATGGATGTATCAGTATCTATGTACGTACATACGTACATGTGCAGAAGAAGAATCCTTGCAAGATGATAGTACATGTGATGAATATTATTACAGAATAAGAGAGGAAGTAAGTAACACCAGAGTCATCCTCGGTAAAAGCCTTAACCTGTCAGTTGTACTAGATCACACACAACTCCTGTGCACAGTCAAGCATTGCATTAATAAACTGCACAGTCATACTATACAAATTATACAGAAATAATGACATGTGTATGCAAGTATGTACATGTGTATGTGTAAGGAGCTGGTAGCTAACCTTTTGATCGGAGCATTACTTTCTGAGCAGTAGCAGGGAGACCTAACCAGGAGGTGTACGAGTATCTGGGAGTGCATCTATCCATTGTAGGAAATCTTTTCACCTGTAAAGTCACCCGAAAACAAAACATACACCTGACTGGTGTGCATACTGTCTGCTAATATACACCTTTGGAGCCGGTGTACATATGGCTATGTACCTATGTATGTTAAAAACAAGTACAGCAATCAATTCTCCATACTCACTTTATGCCTTCAGGAATAGATATTCGTTGACCTGGAAGTTCCTCTACATCTTTCATTAAAGCAAATTTGGGACTGAAAGAATGCAAACTGAATAGCTGATGTGTGTGTGAGTGTGTGTGTGTGTGTGTGTGTGTGTGTGTTCATGTATGTGTGTGTGCATGTTGTGTGTGTGTGTTTTCTCTAACTGGTGGACATTGTCAAGTCCTCAAATCTCTGTAAGATTGGTTTGATGAGTGTATTGAAAAGGGTAAGTAGGATGTTAACATTGGTGACACCCAATGAAACTATTTTGGTTTGGAGATTACACAGAGATTTATTTGCATTTTTGTTAATTTGGGATAAACACTCTTTAAAATCACAGTTCCAACACAACCAAGTTCCCGGGTATTTGTACTTGTTTAAAATTTCCAAGGATTTTGAGCCAAATTCCCATGAATCAGTAACGGATGTAAATTTTTGACCGAATACTAAAATCTTTTTTTTTTATCAGAGTTAATTTCAAGATGTTTGTGCCTACAGTAAATATGGAGAGAGAGTTAATTTGATTTTGAAGTTTTCTGGGATCATCAGTAAACAATACTATGTCATCTGCAAACAAAAGATAGGTGGAGGGGAAATATGGTAGTTTACCTTCGGAGGAATGGAGATGCTTAGGCAAGACATGTATGTACAGCGAAAACAACAAGGGACTTAGATTACAACCTTGTGTCACTCCCTTTTCAGTTGCAAAGAACTTTGTGTGTCCTTGGATACCTTGTACACACGGGCAAGATTTAGAATAATAAGATTGAAGAAGTTTAAGAATTTGTGGATCAAGGTTTAGTGTTTTTAGTTTTGACCAGAGCAAGTGATGTGAAATTGAATCAAAGGCCTTGCGAAAATCGACAAAGCATGCAGGAGTATAATTTTTTTCAGGAAGCGTTGTCTTTTGGCAAGCGTATGCAGCACAAATATGGAATCCAAGGTTCTTTTTTCCTTTTTGGAACCCAAATTGCTCTTCAGAGAGAAGGTGCATGTCTTGAACCCACTTTATCATTCTGTCACGGAGGATGGTCGTAAATAACTTTCCCAGACAGCTAATGAGGGAGATACCTCTGTAATTGCTAGGCACCTCTCTATTCCCAGATTTATGGATGGGTTTTATGATGGACTTAGCCCATATGGAGGGATATATTCTCCAGATTGTAGAATTGCATTCAAAATTTTTTGAAGAGATTCTACTGATCCAAGAGAGTGGTAGAGATTTTAGGACTTCATTTGTAATAAGGTCAATACCAGGTGCTTTACCACCCTTTAGGTTTGATATAACTGAAGAGACCTCCTCAGTGGAGATATCAGGTTCTTGATTTATGAAAGGGTTAGCTATCTGAAATACGGTACTTTTAGTGAAAAACTGAACGTACTACGGGTTGCCTACGGATGAACGGACGTGTTAAGTACGGTTTACCTACGTGTTGATACCTACGTGCTACGTACGGGTTGTTACATTTCTTGAGAAAGTGATAATTGAAAGGAATGCACTCCTCAAGCGTCCTTTTTAGTGTGAAAGAAATCCAGAACCCTTCTTTCGTGAGAAGAGTAACGTCCGTAAATACGATCGCATGTTTCCCGACCGTTCACGGGAATTCACCGCGATCAAGAATTGCAAAGTTGAAACGAAGGAATGAGAACCAACGCATTCAGTCCTAGTTGTATCATCGTTTTTATTTCTGATGGACGAACAGATGAAATACTTTTGCGAACGTATTTTGTCTGCTGTGCGTTCACAGAGTGGTTAGAGACGTCGATGTTCGCGATGAACGATACAAATTGCGAGTACCTATATTATTCTGACGAAGAATCATTGCATAATCGACAAAACAACACTAGATCTATTATTTCCTTGCTTCCCTCTGTCCTCCCACAGATACTCTAACCTGAGTTAGAGCATAGACTATGGAGTATCTATTGTCCTCCTAACGCGTACGGGGTGTACGATGAGGTGTTGGAGTATCTATGGCCGTAGGAACTCTATACGTGCTATTAATTTTGTTAATTGGCAGGTGAACTAATCGCTACTTGGGCTAGACCGTCCCTTCCCTTTCCCGCCCCTCGGCGCCTCTTAGGGACGGTCTAGCTAGCTTGACTAGGGCATAGATACTCGACTAGGGTTACGGACGTGTCGACTACGTACGGTTAAAAAACGGGTATGGGTACGCCCGTAGTACGTTCAGTTTTTTACTGAAAGTACCGTATATGAAAGAAATCATCTCATCAATCGAAGAAATTACTTACAGTACTGATTAGAAGTACTTTATCATAAAATTGCGGACTAAGCGCGGAAGGTTCGACAGAACGCTGCTCCCTCATACCTGCAGACTCTACTTCAGCCCCACAAAACCACTAGCTGGATATCATACCAGAGGTGCTGTGTGTGGTAATCTCCTCCTGCCACAACCACGGACTGAAGCAGGTAAAAAGGCCTTCTCATTTTCAGCCCCGAGGCTGTGGAACTCGCTGCCTGATGAGGCCAAAGGGTCGACCAGCTTAACTCTATTTACTGTCTGCGTGAGATCTCATTTTAATACTGTATAAATGTACATTATTTATTAACTATTGCTACTGTCTACTTTTAATTTATTAATTTTCCTCATTGTTATTATCACTGTTGTATCGTGTCATGTTATCATTATTGTATGTCATGTTATTTCGTTGTTGTTGTTGTTGTTGTCTGTTTGTTTTTCTGTTTATTTGCTTGTTTGTTTTGTTGTTACCTTCTTCTGTATGTTATGTCTACCACATCTGTTATGTTACAATTTTTATTATTATCTTAAGTCCAATTCACCTATATTTTACATGTAATTTTTATAACTTTATTCTATTTCAACTGGGAGCCTTAGTAGTAGCCCATTGGGCTAGTGGCCTCTCCAGTATAATAATGATACCATACCATACCATACCATACACGCACGAGTACTCGCGGTAATTAACACATCGAACTCGAGAAATCTGATCGAATACTTAAAACCATAGATAATACAAACCATCGATGCTTAAAAATACATTGTACCATAGACTGTAGAGTCTATGATTGTACGGGGCGAATTCTCGCGTAAGTACTCGCAGTAACCAGTAACTAACACTTCAAACTTGTGAATTCGAGCGATTACCCAAAGAAAGCTACGTTGCATATCAAAGATATGTCTCGAAAACAAAATGAACGTTATTACTGGTTCGATGGTGGAACTTTAAAGAAAATGGGACATAGAATCAAGTTAACGTGAAGTACGGATGTACGTACGAACAGATTTACGGAACTGCAATGAACAAGCAACAACAAATCGAGCTATGTTCGCTATTGTATTGGCAGATAATCATCGAATCCTAACAAAACACGTAAACACTTGGTAAATGAGGATAATAACAACCGAAGGAAGAACAATCCCTTATAATCCTGACCCACCACGGCCCCATATCCACTCACCACATTCAGTGACCCACACTCCATACTTGATACAAGCGCTTGTTCGAAGCAATTGGGTTTCTATCGAAAAGTCCATTTACTGAGAGCGTGTGAGTTTCTGCTTCCTCTCGAATGCACGGATACAATTTGCGATAGTTTCAAGCCTTCTTGATATAACCGTAAATACAATTTTTTGTCGCTGATAGAGGTTCTTGCATTCTCATATGACGCTTCTAACAAGTTTCGTTCATAATTTCCACACTTTGAGCGATAAAATTGCGATTCAGCTATTCGTCGAACTGTGCGCCCGCCATTATGTAAATTATTAGTGATAATTGTGTTATTCTTTGATATGTATTAGTGCATGCTAATCAATGCGAGTACTCGCAAGTAGTCCGCGAGTACAAGCGGACTACATGCGCTTGGTCCGCATGTAACATAGTAATGTACTTTTAATCAGTACTGTAATATACAATTATAATTATGATAATGAAAAACTAAACTTAATATTATTCTGTACAATAATAAGCAATAAAAGGAAACGTTTTACCAATTATGTATCAATGGTTCTTGTACATCAGGCAATGATTGCAAAACCACCTTTCGAAAATATCTGATTTTACAAAAATAACCTTGTTCGTTATAATCTAAAGTTGATAATAAGCAAAAGGTATAAAACAAAGATTACCAACATATATTTCCACAATAACTTTACACCACCTTGAATACCAAATGGACTGAGACAACTGAGCAACGCCTAATTACAGTATATGTCATGTAAAATATACACACACGTATTTACATGTTAAGCATAAATTTACTTTTGTTATTATAATAAAGAAATTCTCTGAAGAACATTAGTTCAAATTAGTGTTGCCATGATAATACCAACATGTTTGGCTAACACAACAGCCTATAAACCCTTTTGGACATGGCACATAATTAACTATGGGGGATCCCTGCATACACAAACAGTTGCTGCTATCCACAATGTGGGGGATATGGGAAGATTGTACCGAATCCAAAGACCAATAGTACAGTCTATAAAATTACAGCAATGCCATCTGCCATACAAAACTATAAACATTATGTACGTACGGTACAGGTCACGGGAAAGATATACTTTTCCACGTGAATCCGCCATGGAAATTAGCGTCTAACTCCAGTTGACCTCATGGCAGTATACAGACAACACGGTGGTAGTCAGCGGATACCACAACGAACAACCTCATCTATCCTAGGGTGATAATCAACTTACAGTGGACCCTCATTTATCCGGACTTCATTTATGCAGCGGCTCGGATTATCCGGACACCAAATTTCCAGGGATAGCTACATATTTGCTCATTAGCCTATTTGGCCTTAGTCGTGAATAATTACCGAGCATTAGCAAGGTAATTGCTTCCGTTCGTTAGGGAAGTCTGATCGAGGCTGCCCACGTTCTTAATTGGTCGAAGGTGTCTCAATGAAAGTTTTGTGATAAATTTAGTCCAATATGTCAAATTTGTGTCAGGCGCAGCAAACGTCTGCGAGGTCAGTGCAGTGATTGGTGCCACACGTCGAATAGGGGTAACGGTGAGGTATCGGACTGAGGTTATCATTTGAGTCTAGCCCACTTTCTCGCTATGCCACGACAGCTGAAAGTTTTTCCTTCGTCGAGTGCCCCTGGATCCGGATTTCATCTCGGTTAGTGGTGAATTATTACCGAGTGTTAGCGAGGTAATTATTTCTGTTCATTAGTGGAGTCCGATCGAGGTCGCCCACGTTCTTAATTGGTCGAAGGTGTCTCAATGAAATTTTTGTGATGAATTTAGTCCAATATGTCAAATTTGTGTCAGGTGCAGCAAATGTCTGAGGTCAGAGGGGCGATTGGTGTCACACGTCAAATAGGGGCAACGGTGAGGTATCGGACTGAGGTTATCATTCAAGTCTTGCCCACTTACTCACTATGCCACGACAGCTAAAGTTTTTCCTTCATCAAGTGCCCCTGGATCCAGATTTCATCTTGCAACAACATTCGTTGGCTTCGTATCACATTAACAATGTCTTTCAATTTTCCTGCGGAACAGATTTTCCGATTAAAATTCTGTAAAGTTGGCGATTCAGAGTCTACGTTGGGGACATCGAAATGCACAGCCATTGTGTCGTCCATGTTGGCAGACAGTTAATGGCTATAACCAGGCGTGCACTACGTGCAGAACTTCGCTGTTACCTTAGTAGATTGGTCCCATAAAAAAAACTAAAAAGTTTGGACACGACTGAAAAAAGAATCACAATGCAAACTTTCCAGTCCTAATGAAGTCATACAAAATGTCTGTCAAAATGGATGTCATCATGGCTGACCAATTCGAAGGCCCGAAAGACGATTCACTGAACCCTACTCCGAAGCTTGATAAAATCAAAATTCCTTATGCAGTATTTTGAGAGATATATAGCGTCCATTGTTTAAGACTCTTCGTTACCATCTGGCGTGGAGAATGACGTTATAAGGGAGGTTAACGGTGAGTGAATCCAATCACGCTTCGTACAACCATGACTTAGTTAATACGAATGTCTCTTGCCTCATTACGTAGCACAGTCGTGCTCCCTTTTATAGAAATGTACAAATGGTTGCATTCTGCTAAAACCATTTTGCAACTTTGGACTAAAGAAAATGCACCTGGGGCCTAATGTCATAATTCCTCGACCCGAAAGTCATTAAATGCGTCGGCGACCTCGATCGTACTCCTCTATGTGACGGAAACAATTAACCTCGCTTCCGCTCGGTGATTAGTAACATGACATCATGTTGACAAAGTTGATGACATAATCAATATCCAAGCATTTGCGAGGTTCTAAACTTCATTCACAACTAGTAATAATAGGTACACGTGCTTGAATAGTCAACAAACAAGTAATTAGAGTTAATAAAATTCGTGCTCCGCACTCGAATTACTTGGGCGTCTTCCTTAGGTTCAGAAGAACCTTCATTGAAGTTATTATGTTCGGCGAAGCTTCAACGCACAAGTTCCAGCCCAATTTCTCATTCTCGGTGTTCGAAGTAAGACATCTTTTTCGTGCAATATAAATACAGTGGACTCCACTTAATCGGGACCCTGATAAAGGGGATTTCCTTTTAAATGGGATGTTTTCTGCGGTAACGGATTCTGTACATACTAATTCCACTGCTTAAACGGGATGGCCTGCTGGTTAATGGGGACATTTCACCGTAACTATCAATGAAATTATTGTATAACATATAGTAGATAATGTGTAAATAATAGCTGGTAATTTGATATAGAGCAAACAAGCATAAATGATTACTGATTTACATCTTTTGGCATAAAAATGAATCTAATGTCATCTGTTTCTTAGTATCTGCTGCTTGGGCATGAACCATCCTTTGAATCTGGCGGAAGAATGGGAGTGTGTTGTGCAACCCAGCTTCTTGTATGAACTGTCTCAGGTGGTCCACCATTTGCATCTTTTGTTGCATACTAAGGTTTTGTGGTTCTGGTTCATGGTCACTGTCAGATTCTTCTTCTATGCACCTTTTCTTATTTGCTGATTCCAATAGCTCAGCATTAGACAGTTCACCTGCAATTTCCAGGTCATTGTCCATGGTGACAAAGTCTGCAAAATTCTTCTGCAGTCATGTTGGGAGGAGTAGGAACATCTGCTAGGGCGTTATCTTCTTCACAGACTTCCACACCAGGCTCACTGAAGCCAGCCTTACGAAAACAATTCGCTATTGTTTCCTGACTGACAGCATCCCAGGATTCTTTAGCTAAGTATAGAGCATCCAAAACTGAAACAGTCTTAGCCACTTCGAGAGCTCGACATTCAGAATTAGCATCCAAAGCGGAAATTATCCGCGAATTTAGTCGGCTCCGATAATGCCCTTTCCAATTCTTGATGACACCACTGTCCAACGGCTGTATCAAACTTGTTGTGTTCGGTGGTAGAAATTTGAGCACAATGTTGGACAGCTCAGCATCAGTAGGATGAGCAGAGCAGTTATCAATCAGTAAACAGATCCGGCGTTTTTTTGCATGGAGTGCTTTATCCCATTGTAAAAGCCATCTTGTGAATCGGTCGCGGGTCATCCATGCCTTCTTACTGCTATCATATTCCACTGGGAGATTGTGCAAGTTTTTGGGAAAGCTACGGGGACGTTTACTTTTGCCGAACACAAGTAGAGGTCTCTTCTCAGTTCCTGACATATTTGTGCACAATAGGGCAGTTATATGGTCCATGGCTTTCTTTCCTCCAGCAAGATTGAATCCTTTCTCACAATGCCCTTTGTCAGGGAATCCGCGATAATAAAGAGCAGTTTCATCTGCATTAAAAATGTCATCCTCACTAAAAGACTCTAAAATCTCAGGAAGAATCTCCTTTTTCCAATCACAAGCTGCTCCCAAGTCTGCATCCTGTTTTTCTCCCTGTTCTTTTTGTAAACGACGTTATGACGAGTTTTCCAACGAGATAGCCACCCATCTGAAGGTGTAAATTCTGTTCCCTTCACTGATGCAAGCTCTGTTGCCTTCTGTTTCAGCATAGGCCCCGAAAGACGAGCACCTTGGGCAACTCTTGTTGAAACCACAGAAATAGGGCGCTTCCAACATCCTCCTCTTTGCAGGACCTCTGACGCTTTTGTTTATGATTGCTGCCGTTATCCAATTGTTCGAGAATTTCTTTACCTTTAACTATACGTGACACCTGTGAGGTAGAAACACCAAACCTCTTGGCCAAAGATGCTTGAGTCACACCAGGTGATTTGAGTTGCTTCAAAATGTCTACTTTATCGCTCAAGCAAAGGTCCCGACGCTTCGCGGCAGCCATGTTTTTCCGTTCACGAACAAAATTGCCGTATAGTTTCGTATGCGCATATTATATCGGTTAAACGGTATAGCCGGTTATTCGGGATTTTGTGGTTCCTCCCAAGAGGTCCCAATTATCCGGAGTCCACTGTAATAATCAAAATTCATTATTGTGGTTACGTGTAGGAGCACGCATTAGATGTTAGATGAGCGTTACATTCCAGCTATTCGGGAGAGTAATAAGCTCAAAAGAGTAGAGTGGTGGTGCTTGTAGGAGGAGGAAAACTTCAACGTCATTTTTACAGATGAATCCACTGTGCAATTGGAAAACCGCCATAGAAAATGTTTTTCGCCGGAGAGAAGCAACAAGCAAGATGAAGTACAAGTTCAAGCACCCTCAGAAAGTTCATGTTTGTTGAGGAATCTCTAAGAGAGGCGCCACAAAAATTGTCATCTTTCAAGGAATCATGACAGCCACTGTGTACAGGGACAATCTAAGAGAGTCCTTGATCCCTTCCATACACAAGCACCTTCCTGACAGCCATCGTTTATATCAGGACAATGATCCTAAACACACAAGTTGCTATATTCGTGGGTTCTGCGAGCAGAATGAGATTGTTTGGTGGAAGAGCCCTGCCGAAAGTCTCGATCTCAATCCAATTGAGAAGATTTGGGGATCCATGAAGTGCTACTTGAGGGACAAGTATAAGCCGAAGAATCTAGCCGAATTGAAGACAGGAATAAAAGCCTTCTGGAAAAAAATGATGCCAGATGTTTGCGCTAGGTACATCGACCACCTTCACAAGGTACTAATACTAGTTATTGAGGAAGATGGTGGTTCAACAGGACACTAACATACCTGACTTTGTTAAATTATTCATATTTTTGTATTATACACTTGTTGTATTATACAGTATACAGTTGTCCTTAAACTTTAAATTACGTATTTTAGCTGATATTATCTGTTTGCTACGTATGATAATCATACGTACATAAGTGTACAACGAAAGCGCACTAATGAATTGGGTTATAAGTGGCAATTACTTTCTCAAAGTTTACATAAATGCGCAGCACACCGCATATGGACGTGACGAATTTTTGAGGGCTTCCTGGGATATCGATGCCAGCATATGCGGAAATCCATGCCATCGGATGCAGAAAAACATACGTCTTATGTGGCCTGTACCGTATGTATAATATACTTATGTACACATGTACATGAAAAACAAAACTAAAGCAGTACTTCTACCCTTCATTTGGTATACCCAGTTCTATTTCTCTTTTGTCAATCTGTTTAAGAGTCTAGAAGAACACTATGTTTCCGTATGGGCAAGAATGAAGGTCTAATCATGGATGCCACACCCTGGGACTAAATAGTAAACTACAAATTAAAGGGATATACGTATAGCAAAACAGGGTAGTACTTGTTATTTACAATGTATGTAAGTTCCACACAAACCTTCACTGCATTCAAAACTTCGGGCACCATGAGTTCCCAGGGTCTTAAATGTCCCAACGCTCTGAAGAGTCTTGCTTGACACATCACTTCTGGTGGGGCCTACATGGACATTCATGCATATTGTGTTAGTGCATAAAGAATACCACTTATAAAATCAATATAATGCACAAACTTGCTCCATATATTTGGATATATCTTCTAGTCTTTCAATTGCAACATGGCAACTGTAGTTTTCTCTTACACATTGAGGAATGGTTGGCAAAACATCTTCAATCCTAAGTACAAAAGGAAAGTATGAACTAGACAATAATAATGTTCACTCTCAGATAGTAGTTGCACAGTTAACTTTCACAAAGAAAAACAAGTAATTCGAGTTCAAAAACTCGTGGGACTGCCGCCCCCCGCACTCGAATTACTTGCGCGTATTTCTTAGGTTCAGAAGAACCTTCGCTGAAGTTATCACGTTTGGAGAAGCTTCAGCGCACGAATTCTAGCCCAAATTCAAATTGTCGGCGTTCGAAATCGGCCATCTTTATTTCACTCAATATAAATTCTAATATAAATTCATTGTTGCGGATACGCGTAGGAACACATATTATATATATATCTATCTATATATATAATATATATCGGACGAGAGTTACATACCGGAAGTCGAAATGAAAACAATATAGGGGCTGCCTGTGGCAGCCCCTAAAAAAACCATCTAGTTGTCCCATTTTCCATGCACTGTACCTTATAACAAGTTTGATACAGCACCTGACTTTTTGACATGCCCAAACGGATTGCAAAACGTGTGAAATAATGTATAGTGAACACATAATGTATGTACATAGAGTGTAAGAGCAGAGATCAGGGTAACCAAACCATAATTTCCCACTTTACAAAGTGGCTTTTCTAGTTCTGCTGCATACCCATTATGTACTAGATACACTTTTGATCAGATCCAAAACAAGTAATTCAAGTTCAAAAACTTGTGGGGCTGCCACTCCCGCACTTCAATTATTTGGCGTCTTTCTTAGATTCAGAAGAACCTTTGCTGAAGTTATTATGTTTGGCAGAGCTTCAGTGCACGAATTCTAGACCAATTTGCAATTGTTGGCGTTCGAAATCAGCCATCTTTCTTTCGTGCAATATAAATTATAATATAAATTTATTGTTGTGGTTATGCATAGGAACACATATTATATATATACGGTACTTCCCATAGTAAACTTCATGACGTCAGGCGGTCGACCGATGACCGTACGGATGTTGATCGTTGACCGTACGGGTGTTGATCAATGACCGTACGGATGTCAATTGTTGACCGTCTGGGTTTTGGTCGGCGAACGTTCGCTTTATTATCCATTACGCTATGTACGTACGTAATTCTGTGACGCCACGATGATTTCCTTTTGCGACTGCAGCCTCAGTTCTTCCAAAGTTGTTTTATCATTCTTCTCCATTCGCGTGTTTATCTTTTTCATGATAGTATCGGTTCCGGGCTTTCGGACGAAGATCTGGTGCCCGACCTCCTTGCGATACGTAGTCCAGGTCTCACGAAAACGCTTTAAAATTGCCCAATTGGGAAACTATTCAGTTTGCGGGTGATTGCTAACACTGTCTTAAATCCTGTCGAGAGAAATCAGTTCTCTATTGCGAAAATTTATAAAGTCAGCCATCTTGTTCCGCCATCTTCATACGTACGTACGCACTCTGACCGTTGATCGACCGCTAATTGACTGCCGGTCGACCGCCTGACGTCATGAAGTTTACTATGGGAAGTACCGTACAGTATATCTGTATATTACATAGGACGAGTGTAACATACTGGAAGTTGAAATGAAAACAATATAGTATATACATACTAAAAATGATGTACGTACATACGAACCTTCTTCCAACAAAAAGAGCTAGACGAAGACTTATGGTTATGTTTACATTGTCACAGAAAAACGAGAGAAGGTTTTCGGTCAAACTATATTGGCAAAGCTGAGATGTAACATTTAACACTTCTTTAGCGTTGAATTCCACATGTACGCATGTACAAACCATATGCATACCAATCCATATCACGTTACGCCTGTAATTCGACCCGTACGTTTTCATTCCTATGGACGTACTAGTATCAGTAGATTATCTGTACACACAAATGCAGAACACCCATAGAGCATTAACTTTTTTACTTCATGTACTGTATGTAATACAAATTTACACATACATTTACAATAATTTAATTCACTCTGCACACCAGCTGTGTAATAGTGCAATCAAGATCAAATTTGCCAGGGGTATCAAATTTGGAGCTGACCAGCAATACTAGTACCTATACTACGTACTCATCATCATTAATAATTTTGTATTGCAAATTCTTTTATATTGCATTTACATAATATTATACACCTGAGTACATACATTTGTATACCAATTGAGGAGTTCATCAAATTAAATACGTACTCGGTGTACATACGTACGTAAGTTACGTACGTACGTATGCAGCACAGGTCACCAGACAGGCAGGAAATTAGTTAACACATGTCTATTGCATATAGTATTTTATATTGGACTATGCATATATACTGTACACAGTAACAGTACATACGTACGTATGTCTAGCAGCAACTAACCACTTGCAGTTCATAATCAATTTCTTCTTGGCTTTAACAGAGCTTTCCATTGGAGAAATGGTTCTCAAATCTTGCAAATCACTCCAGATATTGCCAGAACATTGTAAACCAGCTAATTTCCTTTCAGTAACAGATGTATGATTTTTTTTGTAGGAAGACAGGCGCTCATGCACAATTTGCTGTTGTTCACTTTCAACCAGTTCGAATTGCTCTTTCACCTTCAACACATTTAAAGGGTCTTTTTGATGTTTAGTACCAGTAATAGGTGAATCTGCTGGGAGCACAGTTCTTTGATCTGATTTCAAACCTGAAGGCTTCTTTGAATAACTAAGCTGCTCATCAAGGTAATGGGATAGATTTTCCAACTGTTCCACCTATTGCAGAGAACAAATGCTTCATCTGTATACGGTACTTTTCATAAAAAACTGAACGACGTCGGGCGGTCGTCGGGCGGTCAACTATCCGACGGTCACCGGTCGGTCACCGGTCGGTCATCGACGGTGAGCCAGTCAAATAAATTTTAACACTTACGTAATCATTATAAAGTGGGGCTCGAAGGAAAATGGTATGCTCAAGCTACGTCAAACAGCGAATTTTGTTTCTTAAGGGCAAAGGGAAAACTTACCGTCAGATTATAGCGATTTTGAACGACGAAAGATACTCGGTTACCAAGGCTGGCATTAGCGGCTTCCTCAATTGCTACGAGGAATTGCGAGAGCATGCTCGGAATCTGAAGAAAAGGGCAAGACTTCCAAAAGAACGAAAAAATCTTGAAGTTCGTGTATTCCCAATTGAAGCGGACGATAAAGCATCGCGAGGGGACCTTCGGCTATTACTGTAGAAGACGAAGAAGTCTTCGTCTCGTATCTGCCACGTCACATCACGTGATATTTGCTACTATTTTTAGTCCACGGTAGCCGGTCAATGTGCTAATACGAAGCGGTCAACACCTGGTCGGTCAACGGTCGGTCAGCGGTTGGTCAACCGACGGTCATCCGACGACCGCCCGACGTCGTTCAGTTTTTATGAAAAGTACCGTATATGTACGTATGTACGTACGTACGTAAAATGTGTGCAACTGGTTTAACACACCAAGTCTTGCACTTAGTAATATGAAGCATGTGGAGTCGAGTGCAACTATACAGCACAATCTCCATCAACTACGTATGTATGTATAGAATCAATAAACTTGATATGGTTGAACTAAGTATCATATCATTTATGGGGGGGAGGTTTAGGGGTGATACTAGCAGCCAATCACATTACTGAATGCTATTTGACACATAAAACCTAAAAATAATTGGATGATGGTATCTTCAAGCCTACCAAACAAATGACAATTCCTGCAGTTTTAGAAAGTCTGTTGATTAATTAATTCATACAAGTCACTTAGAATCAAGGGATATCACTAATAAGGTCAGTGTTGTACTTGGGCAGATTGTGAATGTACTTACTCCAGTCAGTCCCTTTGATCTTAGGTAACAATATTATCACCAATTGGGATACATACCTGAATGGACAATGGCTAGCCAGCTACACAATTTATGTAAATCACTGAATATTAGGATGGTTTCAAAGTCTATTATAAGTACAGAAGCTGCAATGAGTCTTGAGTGGATTGAAAGCACATGCATTAATGTTGAACAAAACTTAAACTTGAATGCTCTGTGTATATAAGAACAAACTCAGACAAGGTCATTGAGGTAAGCCAACTTACTGTAAGTTTCTTCCGATGCCTTATCTGTTCCATAGTTTTTGTGTATTTAGTTGAAGGATACATCCTTGACAACTTTGGCTTGGTACTCACTTCAGAAGTCTCCTTGACTTGAGTCTTAATAGTGGGTGATGCATTGCATAGTGCCAACCAGCTATCCTTTCTTGAACCTGGTTCCTCGTTTGAAAGTGACAATTTAGATCTGTGACATGCAGATGAAAGAAATGTCTTCATAAATAAGTATTTTGAGGACTGTAGCAACATACATACATACGTATAAAGGCTGCATGTACATACCATGTGATGTATATACATAAAATGTTTATGTACGTACGTATTTGTATACAATTCCTACATATGCAATTTAACCAGCTCGTGCCATTGTGATGATGGTGATGTCTTGGAGCACTGCATAATTACACTTCGTAAAACACATTATACGCACATACATACAACCATAAACACGCACTGTGTTATTGTGATAATCACACGTACATACCTTCCAGCTTTCCAGCAGTCTCTAAATGGTATAAAATGCTTCACAGAGTTTTGCCTAGTGACTTCCAACACCCACCATATAGTGCACAAGACAGCATACCAATATTTTATACTGGGGAGAAATGGCAGACAATAGATAAAATAATGGTGGGGTGTGCCAGACCTTTCAGATTAAAGGTCGGATCATCTCACACAGTAGATCACGGCCACTTTCTGCTTCTCAGCTTCATAAGCCAAATAAACCATACTTCTCGAAATCAATTCACACTTTTACTGTGCAAAATCATTACATAATCATGATCACAAGCATAGGAAGTAATTATCACTTGCTGAAAAATTCAGTAGAAGTACGGGTCATTCATTTATGGGTTAGGTACATGTCGACTACGTATGGTCAAAGTACGGGTACGCCTGTACTATGTTCAGTTTTTTTTACTGAAAGTACTGTACTTAGGATAATAAAGGACATGCTCATACTAGTTCAGACAGAGTCTAAAGGAAGGCTCGTCTAAGCTGGTAAATTGTACATTTGTACAACTAAAAGTAACATTCTTACAGGTCAAAAGCAGACAACTATGAAGAGGTTTACTTTCAAAAACGCCCTGCCTAAAAGGATCTACGTACGTACGTATATACATACAATAATATCAGACAACCTTCAAAACACAAACTGCAATGCATGTGACTGTATGTATGTACATACATACAGATATATGTAGTGAAGAACATATGTACATACATGCATGTGCAAATCTAAAAGAGCTTAAATATAAAACTTCATTATTTGTTTGGCCATATCCGTATGTACATATGGTACACCAAGTAAAAAAGTAAATGTTCTGTGCCGTAACTACACTTGTACTGCTTAGTACATAAGTAGATTTCTTGCAGTTCTCATAATGCCTTGTCTGCCAACTGAAAAGAATTCTCTGTAGGTTTTGTAGACCATGTTTAGTGTGTTTTAGAATGCCTTTCCACGATTCTTAGCTAAATGAAGATTCATGGTCACATTTACATTATCACAGAAAAATTTGAAAAGGCTTTGAAAACAGTAGCTCCAATTGAAGGTCACACTACGTATATTGGCGAAACAGAGGACCTAACATTCAACATTCCTTCGACATCGAATTCTACAAGTATGTACTATGCTAGTCCCGTACGTTTTCGTTCCTGTATGATCATCTGTACCTACAAATGTAGAACGCCTGTAGAGTATTTACTTTTTTTCTTCGTGTACCATACGTACATTTGTGGACACAATACACAAATTAGCTTACACTATTTCTTCTTTTGTCTTGTGAGGATATACTGAAGTATCTATCACAACATCAACACTATCACATTTACTCCTGTCAATGCATTGGTCACTGGAAGACAAGTAAAAAAGAGTAAAAGGTGAACCATGTATGTGGAGTTGTCATATTCACGTAAGTAGATCTCCACTAGGGAGGTATGTACATACGTACATACATATGGCTCAGTTGAACAGATCCATTAATATGACGACAGGTTTTGGATAATGAAGGACCGACTTATCTTTTCAAAAGCACAACTTAAGATACCAAAACAATATTATCTTTTTCTTTCCCCCATATAAAGTACATCAACTTGTGTAAACCACTAGTTCAGGCACCTATGATTTGAAATTAGTAGATAACTAGTAACATTACAAATACCTACCTATACTATAGGGAAGTAGCAGTTACTTATTGCTAAAGCCTATAATCCCCAAAGTTTAACCTGGGAAAATGACTAGAGGAATTCCAGTACTAATATGGAATGCCGCTAAAAACTATGATATGTACGTATGCACAAACCTGGAGTCATCAGAAGAATCCAATACACTCTTTGAAATATCTTTACTGTCTACAGCAGTACCATGTTCCTTTGTTAAAAGATTATAAAGAGTCCTTCCTTTCTGACACTGTGACAGTCTCTTACTGGATAAATAAATCATTCATTGTATATTATCTTAACACAGTACTTTAAAGCACAAGAGATCTTACTGTTGTAGCGAGAGATGATTAGGTATTGTCTCAGCTTTCCTCGTATCCTGCACAAGAATAACATGGGAACTCACCAATAACAAATACACATGGAATGCTATAGAGGAATCTACAGAATTTTAACAAATTCTTAGAAACAGTTATCATTACAGAATAATAATACATACATAATAGGCATAGATAATAAGACAACCTACGTACATAATCTAATATGCTATGAGGATTACTCTAACATGTTTCAGCATATGAGCAAAAAGGTATTACAACTTATAAATTCACTGGTGTTCTACCCACTGGACAAACGTAGGAACAACCTTACTCCCTTTACAAGCGAATCACTAATAACGCCTAATACATTGTGGCAGACTCACCTTCAGTGATGCTGCCGAAGAAGTACTATCCATGACCTTCTCTTGCGTTTGGCTTACACTAGGAACTGAATTATGGCCTGGGATCATCTATAAACCGCAAGGTTTAGTAAAAGAATTCATGTTTTTAACGTGTTCTACACAATAAAATAGCTCTAGTTCACCTCTTCCTCCTGACGTAAAGCAGTGCGAATCAGTTCTTTTTGATCCAAAGTAGCACCTTCAATTTCTTGATACTGGGATGATCTTGAACAAAAAAATCCACATCTTAAATGCGATTGCCTTCTCTCGAAGTTACTCTTCCGTACATCCTCCCTAGCCGGCAACTGACATAAATATGAAGGCAGATCTTCACTGGCATTTCGACATTTAACTTTGACTAAATCATTAGAAGAAACCGAATTAACAGCAATAGGCTTATTTTTGACCACTAAGCTATATTCCTTCGAACTTTGTAGAGAGGTATCGCATTCTCGCATTAGTCGCAAAGAAGTCGCCATTTTTAATTCACCTTGCCAACGATGGTGGCGTTCCAAATTGACGCCTATACTATATAAACGCCCATAGTACGGACAGGCGTTTATAACTGGCGCTTATTGTTACTTGGACATTAATATTATTATTAGAACCTCGCTACGAAAGAAAAGTATTGTCTAGTCTACGTTTTTGAGTTAAGTAATCATGTAAGTACTTAAAACAATGGAAAAAAAAATGAAATGATTGACCGAAATTGGTTCACATAGTGAGTTAATAATAGATTATTATATGATTAGAGTTAATAATGATTATAATAACCATATTACAATACCATGCCATATATTATAAGGTATGTCTAGTCTACATACAGTATACATACGTGCAAACATAACATACGTGCAAACATAACATGCAAACGATTGTAGTGCAATAGCATGGTTCAAGGATGGTTGAGATGGTACCTGAGCTTTGCGCTTTTGCGATCAGCAATTATGGCAATTAGAGGATGAAGAAGCTCTGACAACACAGCCAAGATTGACATCCTCTTGGATACCCACAAAGGGGGTGCCTAGGTTATAACTCTGCATGTACATCCATTTATGGAACTATATTAGAGTGAGTTGAGCCATTCACTTATATCCCTCAGCTAGTCAAACCCCATTGCAGTTCTGTTTCACTATCAGTAAGGCTACAGACCACAACCTTACTGGTCACACTCTAATGGGAGGGTCTCAGAACCTCTGGTCAATGGAGAGGTAACTCAGGACAAGAGAGGAAGTTTGTTGAGGGTGGAACATTACCAAGCATATGGTGACTGGCACCAATCTGACAAACAGGTCAACAAGTAAGTAAAAATATTTTATCTGACACAGGAAAGCTCTATACAGAAGAAATCACACATATCAACGCTTGCACTTGTGTGTTTCATGGTTTCTACAGTGTTCACATGTCTAGTATAAATGTGTGTGTATGTGTGTGTGTGTGTGTGTATGTGTGTGTGTGTGTGTATGTGTGTGTGTGTGTGTGTGTGTGTGTGTGTGTGTGTGTGTGTTGTGTGTGTGTGTGTGCATGTGTGCGTGCATGTGTGTGTGTGCTGTATGTTAATAAATTTCTCTATTGCAGAGCCATGGTTCTACTAATAGGCAATCAATTACTCAGAACTTCGGGCTGCCAGATGAAGAGTAGGGAAACACACATTCACAGAGAATCACATACGTACATGTATACTTATTCTATTACAAGTGCACACACTCACATGTACTGGACCTATTGCAGGTTACACCCATACATGCACACACACACACACACACACACACACACACACACACACACACACACACACACACACACACACACACACACACACACACAAACAAACATACAAACACACACACACACACACACACACACACACACACACACACACACAAACATACACAAACACACACACACACACACACACACACACACACACACACACACACACACACACACACAAACAAACATGCACAAACACACACACACACACACACACACACACACACACACACACACACACACACACACACACACCTCAATGAACAAAATACACACATTTACTTCTACAAAATATTATAGTCCACCATTTCTTGTGTCTTATCTCCTTCCTTTTCACAGTGTACTGAGAGTATCCCCACGAGGAAGCATGGACGGGAAGTTGTTGGACCCTCCTGACTCCTCACCCTCAACCAAGTCAAGGAAAAAGGACTCTTTATTGTAGTTGCATTCTCTGTTTAATGTAAGAAACGGTATATACTGTATGTATGTACATCACAGTGATCAACCTGACATGTCTGAACATGGACAACACTATTGACCATCGGGCATAACCTACTCCTGCAGGACAGGGAGTTACATGTATACAAAGTATACGTACAATCCACTGTTTCAATCCATACATAAAAGGTACTGAACAAAACAACCCCAACACTATTCCTATTATATCATAGACTGCATGCAAGATTCAACAGTATGGGTGTTAAAATGCAAAACCAACATTAATGCTGCCTACAAGTTGAGAGGAAAACTGGTATAATGCAGAGCATGCTAATCACAGCAGTTATGTATATTAATTATGCACTTTTGACAATAATAAGTGTAAACTATGAGGTAAACAGCATCTGACACTTACCACGGGGTCTCCTTTTGACAGAAAGACAGCAAAAGATGGTGAAAGATCAATGCTTGGTCTCCCAAAGTGATCAGCACACGTCCTCCCATCCTTCTACCTTCTTCATTCAAAACAGGGTTCAGAATAGGATCATAGCTCTCTACATCTTGCACAAGGAGTGGGTACCAAATCAGAGGGCACTCACCAAATTCTTTCAAAAGGTATCAACAAGAAAACTAAACAAAACGTATGCACCCTCAAAGATAATAAACAATAAACGTGTTCAGCAGTCCCCTACCTGGTTGTCATAATTTTCTTATCCTTGTACTCATTCAACTGAAACTCAGTAGCCTGTCCAGAAGGATCAATGATGAGAGGATAGCGATTAAATCTCTTGAGCATGACTGCATTCCCTACACAGAGATTATTAGCTGGTAGCGTATTTTTCTGCCATTGAAGGTGTTCATCAGCAGTAGAAAGGTACTAATGGGAATCAACCATGCATATGTATCAAGTGCTTAGCAATTGAAGTCAATTTAAACAGTAATGAACAATATCACTTGATGAGGGATAATACAAACTTCCAGCCTGACCAAATTGGATCCAAAGGAAACATTAGCCTGCTTCATGTGCTGTGTCCAACTTGCATAAAGAGTTTTTCTCAAATGCTGATCAAAATAACCAGCATAAACAATGAACAATGATGTTAGTAAACACATTTCCAACAATGGTTGACATCTGCAACTTGAATATTTCACTCCCTGACTTCCACCTTTCCTGATAATCAGCAAAACTGCTCGATAAGGCTTTGTTTCTTGTAACCTGAGCAAAGAGAAGATGGTTGAATTCATCACCACATGTAGTAAAGTTTACATGAATTATAATTTCTCGGAAAAAACAGATGTGTAAGTGTGACAAGCATATGTACGTATTATACAAAACTGCATAAAAGATTAATTGAACTATTATAAGGAAGTACTAGTGTGTTCGCATCAACAAAAGTGTGCTCTCATCACGGATGAGAACACACATCTCCTTGATCCTCCTACATAACATGCTATATGTTAAATACAAGTACTTTTGTTTCAACTTTCTCCAAATATATACCTTGATAGCATTTACTTCCCTAATGAGCTTAGCATACTCCTCCTTGTATTGAGCAATACTCTTCTCCAGCTGTACTATTACTTTTTCAATTTCTTCTCCTTTAATCCTCGTTTCTTCAGCATCTGTCTCCAGTTGACTAAGTTCATTACACGTACAGCTGTTCCACCTTATTCAGCATATCTGAATAGCTGACCTGTATATACTTAAACTTACTATAAGCTTAAGATCTAAAAAATTATTGCACCTTTTTGCAGAATTTTATATCATAGTTTATAACATATGTACTATGTTCTTGAAGCATAATAATATTATTATAAATACTATACACACAAATACACAACATAGTAATTAATTGTGTATTGATACACAAATAGTATAATAATATTATATTACAACAAATTTGATTGATTACATAATTCTGCTTGAATTAAGTGAAGTGTAATGTGTACAAAACAGATCACGTGTCAAAGGTGACTCTGTGGACATGGATAGAGAGAATAAAGATTACATCGTGTGCGCGTGTGTGTGTGTGCGTGCGTGCGTGCGTGTGTGTGTGTGTGTGTGTGTGTGTGTGTGTGTGTGTGAGTATTTGTGTATGCTCATGTGTTTGTGTGTGTATGTATGCATGGAATGTGTGTACAGGTGTGCTCGGGTTTGTGTAATACACCTGCATGCTGGGGTTAAGGTAGAGTTGAATACATTCTAAATTAATATCTGTAACTGTACATATGAAGTATAGAGGCACATTTGATGTAGTGACTTGATAATAACATATAACTAGGGTATAGATTAAAATGAGAATGCCTTGCTACAGGTACATAATAAAATTGGAAAATAATATTATGCTACAACATAGGTGTATACTGGTATGTGACGAGAAACTGAATGGCTGCAGCTCGTTCTATGGTATTTCCTTGTAAACCTGCTGCAGGAGATGAGCAGTGATTGTATATTATAGTAACCAGTGAAAAACTGTACATAAAATGTAGCTAAATCAATGATTGTGTGGTTTGGAGCAGTAAGACCGGATCGAATATAGACTCATTTGTTGCATTTACACACTGCACTATGAACTTGTTCTTTCGCTACAAATTATCCTTCTGCTAATCAATCCAGGCTTTGTAGCTATGGCAATGCATATGTTCATACTTTGTATCAGCTTCTCCAATTTTTCTAGTTGTGTGATATGGAGCTGTGTTGCAAAGACAATTGAGCCAACTGTTTGACCTGAATCATGATCAAGTAATGGCTCAGTTGCCGTCTGCGAAACCCTTTGGCAAACAATGGAGGTGTCAAGAATATACATGCATACAAATGCACAAAAACTTGGGCAATAGGATTACTTGCCTCGGCTTTTATATCAGTAATAAAAAAATTCGATTGTGTGATGGTTGTCAACTGTGTTGGCAGAGGTTAACGGACGTCCCCCTTGTGTGGGAGTGGATGTAGATGAGTGTCCCCAGTGTGTGCATGTGGGTGTGCATCTTGTGTGTGCATGCGTGGTCTACACATTTTGCTTGTATAGCATAGCCATACAAGCAAAATCGTTTCATAATAATATGGCAGATAAAACAGTTTGGTGGACTAACCGGGGGCAGATTAACGAATATTCACTGTACCTCCAATAGGGCTATAGCAGATATACAGATACTTTAGCTTAATTGTTAACTCAGTTCAATCCTTATAAACAATCATTTCAAAGTGTCTGTATATTCACTACAACAAACATAACTTGGATATGTTTATGAAATTTATAATCGAGGCATAATCGATTAAGTGATTTATCACAGGAAACAATTAGGTGAGTGCAACTGGAAGCCACTCCCACTTTGTATCCACCATAACAAACATAACTGGGATACAATTGAAGTGGACTGACTTCCACATTTAAGGTACTCTCAAAATACAGAAATAAAACCAAATTGCCAGCAATAAAATGTATGTGGTTACATGTTATATTCAATCAATTCCTGTGATTGATCAATTAATAATACCACTACTTATAATGCCTCAATTCTGGTACAGCCACACTAAACAGTAAATGGATTGTATGAATTGTAAGATCATATGCACCGTAGTACAAACGGTACGGAACATTTGTACACAGATATACATTGAGTACACACCATGATAGCATATTTGTACAAGTGGACTACAGTGATCCTTCTTCAGCCGATACATAGTCATCCTCGGAATCCTCATTGTCTGAGTCAGTTGTTACCAACACACCAAATAAGCCGCCAAAGCCATATCTAGAGCTAGCTATAGACTTCTCCTGATTGAATTAATAAGATAATAAGTAACAAACACATGAATACAGCATCCCAAGTATGATACAGAGGTAGAGTACAAATTGCTACACTTGAAACACAAAAATACACAGAGTTGGCTATGATGAAGACTAGATATCCGAATTTCCTTGACACAAATGCGTAATAGAAGAGGACAACGTAGTTGGAGTATTGTGCAGTGTTTGCGAGAAATACGACTTCTAGCAAAGAAGTGGATCAGGAACATGGGCAATGAAGCCCTGTTATTATCTTCGAAAAGACATGCTATATGTAATATACAATAATTATGCCGGATTATATCGTTTACTGTGCCTTACGAGATGTTGTGCATGAATGAGCATGAAATGTTCATTCACCCCCCCCCCTCCCCCACTCTTCAAGTAGTTTCTGGCTAGAACATTGGTATATTAACATCTGCATACTCACTTTCCGTTCTGACAGTTCACAGATGGCATCAGCAACAATTTTCTCCTTCAGCTCCTCGGCAACAATGGGTCCATAATCGGGGCATTGTGCAATAACATCCAGTAGGTGTCCCCAGGTAGTGGGATATGAATCTCCACAGTGTCCCTTCTTCCAATGGTTAAGAGCCAGCAATCCTCAAAGACCTGGCTGTTGGATTTGTTGATTCAGGAACTTCACTTGGTCTATTGTCAGATCTAATGACATGACATACTCAGACCAAAGTGAGGCCTCCTTCAGTACTACTTGTAAACCAGCTTCCGAGGGTGTCATCTCTACAGCAGTGAATCGATGTAATAATAGTGATATACAGGTTTATTAATTCAGTTTTGATGATTAACAATTAAAATACAGTATGCTTAAGGGATCTTATCATTGATTCATTTAATCATCATGTGCTACGGCATTTTATTCTGTGATTTTTACTGACAAATATACCGTAATGTAATCAGACTAAGCTTCTCAATTTGCAAGCGCTTGAGCACTTTCAATGAAACATTCACCACTTGTACATACAACACGGCCTGAATTCAGAAAAATTTTGTCTCCTGGACCAAATAAGGGATTTTTGACCAGAATCGGTAATATTCATTTCTTTGCCAATGTGCTAGAAGGCCTTTTCGAAGAATACCACTCCTCTAGCACTGGGCAATGTTCTGAGTAGTCAATCTCAGCTGAGCAGAGTATTGCCTGGGCTTTTAGGACATCTAGCACATTGGCAAAGAAATGAATATTACCGATTCTGGTCAAAAAGTCACAAGTCAGAAAACACGGAATAACAGACCCCGTCGGCAGTTCTGGGTCACTTTACCTTTTTATTCGCTTTTCTTTACCTGTACTGATTGCGATGATGTATTATCAAATTGCTGTATCGAGTTGTATTCGGTTGTAGTCTAACTAGTTATACCCCTTTCACATGCGCACTGCAAAGCGAGTTGAACCCGGGTTGAACCCGGGTTAACGTGTTCACATGACATCGCGGAAGTGGGTTGAACCCGGGTTCAACCTAGGTTACGTAAGCGGGTTCAACCCCAATAAAGAGCAGGGTTGAACCCTGTTTAGCGAGTTAGCGCTAGTGAATTAAGATGGCGGAACGAGGAAGAATTTGGACGGACGATGAAATTGCTGCACTTTTGGCTGCGTGGAGTGAAGATACCATCCAGAGGCAACTATTAGGAGCCACAAGGAACAATGTAGCGTGGAGAACAATTGCAGATGCACTTCGAAGTCAAGGGTTCGATCGCGATTTCAAGCAATGCCGTGAAAAAATTAAACAGCTGAAGAAAAAGTACAAAGAAACGGTGGACAGACTTCGTAAAAGTGGAGTAGGTGTTGAGTCTGACGACGATCTCGATGATAGCGATATTTTTGTTAACTTTAAGTGGTTTAATGAACTACACACAGTTATGAGGAGGAGAGCTGTGGTAAATCCACCGTCGCTGTTTGATTCATCTAGTGTGGCTACCACAACACCAGCAGCAAGGCAACAAAGTGTCACAGACTATGAGGAAAGAACAACATTGGATGAACAACAACCATCACTGATTGATAGTGACAACCAATGTGATGTACCAGTAGCCACTACACCTACCAGACCAGATTTAGAGGAGACTACTGCAAGAATTGAGCAAGAACAAACCCCTGCATCATCATGCAGTAGTACTACGACTGACCAACAAGCAGGGCCTTCAACCATTTCAAAAACCAAAAAACGTAAAGTCACGAAACTGGAGAAAGTGGAGAAAGCAAATAAAGCCATGATGGAAATGTTCATAGACATGCAAGAGACATCATTCAAAAAGATGATGGAACTTGAAGCCAAGCGGATGAAGTGGGAAGAAGATCAAGCGAGGAGAGAGGATGAAAAGGAAAGAAGATTTCTGGGATTTATGAAGGACATGTTTATGATGACTATGCCCCCTCCTATGGGTCCACCAATACCTCCACAAATGCATATGCCATTCTACCCTCCAGTTAGCACAGCTGCTGCACCAAGTATTCAAGTTGATAGAGAAGAAGATGAATATGAACAGTGAATGCATGTGTATGACTATGTGCATGATTCATGAGACATTGTTTTAACATCAAAGTTAACTATTCTACCTGTGTATTAATGCAATATGATAATAGATATAAGCTGTCATATCCAACTACAACCTCAACTATCAAAGTAATCACAGAGTGCATTCCTAATTCTGACAGCTGGCATTTGAGTCTGAATGACAGATGTACCAGCATTATGGCAACTTCCTCCAACAGTAGTGTCTACCAATGCCCACTCATCTTCAAACAAATCACCATGTATTTCACACAAATTGTGCAAAATACAGCAAGCAGTGACCATAGTTGGTAAGAACTTGATGTCTGTATCATTCCTTTTCATTAAAGACCTCCACCTCCCTTTGAGACGACCAAATGCATTCTCTACTGCAACACGCGCACGACTTAGCTGGTAGTTGAACTTTCGCTGCTTAGCTGTCAATCCTGTATCAGAAAATGGCTTCATCAGCCACGTTCTCAGTGGGTATGCAGGATCCCCTAAGATCAACAGAGGAATGCTCGTCCCTGACAACATTGTAGGACAGTCTGGCAAAAATGTTCCGCTTTCACACTTCACAAATAAACTAGAATTTGCCAGCACTCTTGCATCGTGTACACTCCCAGGCCAACCAACGTACACATCCAAAAATTTGTAGTTATGGTCCACCAGAGCTTGCAGGATGATAGAATGATAACCCTTTCTGTTGTAGTAATCCAGAGGGTTTTCAGATGGTGCAATGATGGGAATATGCGAACCATCAATGGCACCTATGCATTGCGGAAAGCCCCATTTTGACTTAAAACCATCAACTATATCTCTAAGTCCCTGTCCCATTGGAATCTTGATGTAAGTGGTAGAAAACTGTTGAACGAGGAGATCACAGACATTGTGCACCGCAACACATACAGTTGATATCCCCAATCCAAACAGATGGCTAATTGTTCTATATTCTACATTCGTTCCAAGCCTCCACAGACACACAGCGACTCTTAGTTCCAGTGGTAGCGACTCCCTCACAACGCTGCTTCTTGAAAGATATGGCGCTAACTCCCGACATAAAAAACGGAATGTGGTGCGACTGATACGGAAATTTTGCTTCCATTCTCTGTCACCCCAATTAGCAACAACATCTGTGAAGAAAGATGTGCTTCTATACTTCATCCAAATGCTTCTTCTATTCAAACAGGCACTAGCGAATCGTCGTTGCAGGAAAGCGATAAAACAGACCATCTGGTGGTTTTGAATCAGGACAGTACGTATTATCCGAATTCTTCTGGCCATATTTCGAGTCTCGAGTGAACGACGACGTATAAAACGTCTTCTACGTAGCCAAACGATCAGAAAGAACAGCAAAATCACGCTGGGAAACATTCCGGTAGCCATCTTAACCAATGACGCAATCTCATATTATGCGTTCCTCGCGAGTCGATGTGAACAGGAAATGGGGTTGAACCCGG